>JAJMSA010000033.1:0-26071 GCA_030558175.1 Wickerhamiella musiphila
GACGAACGTTTGCGGAACATTTTATATCCGAACATGGAGCAGGTTTTCGGACTACCCTCCCGAGCAGTGAACAGGTATTTCCAGCACATATTTGACAAGCCATTGTGATGATGTGTGGTCCCGCCTCTAATAGCCCCCCAACCAGTGGTTAAATGCTCATAGCACCACCAGCTCACAATTTTCGATCAGCGTGTGAAAAATTCAGCAACTTCTGGAATTTAAACACTCGGGCACCTGAGCAGCACATCCACCATGAGCTAGGCATTTTTACGGTAGATGATGGTGAGCACTCAAATTCTGTGCCGACCGGCAGACGAACGTTCGCGACAGATGTCAGATCAAAACATGCTTTGTCGCACTAGCCTCCCAACTAGCAGATCAACACTTGCGACAGATGCGAAAACAAAACATGACGGAAGTTGTCATACTAGCCTCCCAACTAGCAGACAACGTTTTGCGACATATTTTGAATCAGATCAGCGTGAAGCTTGTCTCACTAGCCTCCCAACCAGTAATCAAACACTCGTAAAATATGCAAGATCAGGACAGCAAGTTTCTTGTCTCGCTAGCCTCCCAACCAGCAGAAAACATTTGCGATATAGTTCAGATCCAAACAGCGCGCTGCTTGTCTCACCAGCCTCCCAACCAGCGGATAAACATTTGCAACAGATGCCACGACCAAACATAGTGGAGCTTGTCATACTAGCCTCCCAACCAGCAGAACAACTTCAGCAATATATGCAGGCTCTCATATCTCCATCAACGTGCGAACAGCCCAGTAACGTTTGTGACTTCAACACTCGGGCAGCTGGACACCTCATATGCGTGCTTTAACAAAGCGAAATAGTTCGTACTGGCCTCCCAACCAGTAGACAATTTTTTGCGGCACAATTCGGCTCACATGTTTCAATCCGCGTGCAAAGACTCAGGGTCTGAGTTTTTTGGTGCCGCAATTGATGAACAGCAGCGAGAGCACATGTTTGCTCTAACCAGGACTCGAGTATTACCCGATTCCATATTTTTCCGTCGCTATGAGACATTCAGTTTTTGAAACTCTTCCAACATAGGTTAAACACCTATACAAGCTTTGATGGTATGAGCTTGGAGCCTTAGGCTCATCGGGGACTCGGGACGGTAAAAACAGAGGTGGAAATTTTGGGGGCATCAGGGACTTATATAGTTCGCCAATCAGTATTACATGCTTTGATGGATTCGGAAGCAAATGCAGGTTAGTTCCAGGAAGGGTGACTTTAGATAGCCGTTTTTTTCGAAAACGCTTATTGCATCCTAATGGAGATGGTCCCGTCTCATGCACTCCTATGGCTGCCCTTTAGGGAGCGGATGCCAGGCCCCGAGGCCCGATTAAGATTTGACGCCAGGCCGTTGCGCTCAATCAAAAACCATAAAAATTTGAGTTTTATAAGACATTCAATAACTATTCCCCGGAGATCCCATGCATGAGACGCGATCAGTCCGCGACGTAGTATCGTTGCCTGGCAGACCTTTGAAGCCAGATTTGCAATACACACAGCAGTATAGGACTGTCTGCTATTTTGCACGTTATCAGTCTGCGTATCGAAGGCATCGGCAGCATTTTTATATTTTGCAGTGAGTGAGAAGCGAGTACATGCAACTCTGGCCTTGCCGGATAGAGATACCTCGCTTGCCATGTGTCGCATTAGAAAACTTCGCCTCACAATTTAGCTGTGTAGGACGAAAAATTGAAAACGGTGTTTAGATACATCATATCGACAATGAAGTCTTAGCTACACGGATGTCTTTGCGAAGGACATTACCATCTTAAAGCTCGCGTCAAATTTCTACTTTACATTGCTTAGACATGTACGGCCATATCTAGTAGAACACAAGGCTTCCCGTCCGATCAGCCCTATTTAAGCTACTGAGAGCATTACCAAGTATTGCGGTGGGAGACCACGCGAGAACAGAATGTGCTGTACATTTTTTTGCTGGTTGAACTCTATGCTTTTGCAAATCCCGCAATTGAAAACAAGCAATGAAGCGACCCTGGTTTAGATGTGCTCGCCTCACGCAGACTTGGCCAAGCCTGAACGAGACGACCTTGCCATCGAGGACACACCTTACGACTGAAAACATACTAAGGACATCATTGGGTTTTAACGAGAGAAAGTTCAGTGATAGAGCTAATATTTACGTGGAGTGACCATCCCCATCCTCTGCACGTTGAAGGTAGCGCCATGCCGGTGAGTTTCTTTCCTTTTATAATACGAACAGCGCGAGTGACAAGGTCGCCAGCTATCCAACAATCGCATTTGGTGCGTTGGTTCTTAAAATTGTGGAGTAAACATGGAATAAATAATATATATAATAGTCACGAGTCGAAATTGTACATGCGAACAACACCATCATCTCCGCCAGAAGCAAATGCTGTGTCGCTGATACCTACACAGCACACCGGCCGGCGGTGTCCTGTAAAAGTGTGCCAGCATTTGCCGCTCTGAACATCCCAAACTTTGACGGTCTTGTCGTGCGACCCGGATATGATTCGGAAATTATCGGCAGCCACACACCATACTCCTTCGACATGGCCAAACAGGGTACGTGCGCAACGACCCGTGGAAATATCCCACAGCTTGATGGTGTTGTCCAATGAAGCAGTAAGAAGATGCGTGGGCCGATGCTGATCAACTTCGTCCTTGTATTCGCTGCCTGAGCTATCATTGCCAACAGACGGGATTGCGCCGCCATCGATGCCATGCAGATGTGGTTCAGTGTTGCCATCGCTAGACTCCAGGTGCTCAATAGTCATGGGCAGTGCCTGTTGGATCTGTGCTACATGGGCCTGGTGGCCGTGGTTCGGTCCACCAAAAACTTTGATGCACTTTTTCACACGCAAACACCACATCCGCACGGTCAGATCCTCGCTCGACGTATACAGAGTCTGGGACGCGGCGTGGATTTTGCAGCTGTGAACCGGTGCAGTGTGGCCCCGCAAGGTGAACAGGCTCTTGCTCTGGAAATCCCACACTTTGACCGTGCAATCAGCGGAACCAGCCGCGATAACATTGCTGGCAACATCAATGCAGAGCACCTTGGCATCCAAACCACCAAACGTGGATAGACATCTGCCCGAACGGTAATCCCAAACCCGCACGCTCTGGTCCCACGAACCCGAGACCAGCTTATACTTGTCGAATTTAAGAGCACTGACCGCCGATAGGTGGCCTTCCAGCGTGCGGATCAGGCTGCCGGAGTCTAGATCCCACACGTTGATTTTGCCATCGTAAGTGCCTGTGACCAGGATAGACTCGTCATATTGTAGACATAGCACAGGAAAAGGGTGGTGGAATACCTGCACAGAGCAGATTCCTTCGCGCCAATTGCGCTCGATCTTGAACCGTTCCACATAGACGTCTTTCCAGGGCCGCGTGTACTTGCGAATCGAGTTCCCTTTGGGTGCATCGTGCTCAAACTGCCGCTTAGATCCAACGATTGCGTGCTCGACCAGATCGTCTGCCTCAGGCTCATTATCAGTTGGGAATTCCGACTCCGGGCCGGGGCTCGGCGTTAACGTCAGTCTGTCGATCCCCTCAAGGTTAGCAGACTGCGAAGCATTGCCTCCAGTTTCTTTCATGTTATTGAATCGATTCAAAACCTGCTGTTTGGATTTGCGAAGGCGTTTTTTCTCCAGAAGCGGCAGCCCCCAACCGCAACTTGTGCATTTACGATCGATATGTTGTTCGCAGAGATGGTACCAGACATAGTCGTCATTGGCAAGCTGCTGCCACGCTTTGGAGACCTGCGAAGCTACTGCCAAAGAGCGGGCATCAAGGTATCCCAGAACTTTGAAACTGAGCTCGATTGGTAGCGTGGAGATGAAGTCAATCCGTACGCTGTCTTTGATAATTCCGGCAGCCTCGCTGAGTTGAGGCAAGCAGCACTGCTCGAGGATGCCACGCAATATCACCTGCCGCTGGTCTTGTGGCGCAGCGCCAAAGACATTCCAAATATGGGTGATCACCTGCCTGTCGTCTTCGCAAAAGGCTTCCATTTTCTGCTGGATATCGTGTGATTTCGCGGCGCTCGCCTGTCTGTGTCCAAATTTAGGATTATGGATGTAGCAATACTCGTTTCTCGGCTTGCGCGTAGCATTGTACTTAGCGAGATACCCCTTCACCCGCTCCTGGATGTCCTGTTTGTGAAGCTCACAGTCCGTGGTCGCCGCTGAACTCATATGCGATTTGTTTTGTAGATTGCTCTGAGCCAGCGGTACCTGAGGCGATTTAACCGAAGTGCTTGTTCGCTCGTCTTGTTCCATTGATTTGAGAAACAGAAAGTCGATGCCTTGACGTCGAGATAGTGTAAGGCTCTGGGTGACTCGGTGCTTATTCTAGCAGCCCAGGTTGGAAATTCGAATGAGTCAAGCAGCGCCGAACCGCAGAGAAATTGTTAAAAAACGGACGGTAAAAGTTTTTTTCTTTCTTTTCGGTTACTGGCCTTTTGCCCCTTTCAAAATGTCCTGCTTGATTCGGGATCGTCGTGAGTTGAATGCGTTAGCGCTGTGCCTTCGCAATCAGCTAGAACTAATTAGAGACCAATTGCCGACGGCTCTTAATTCTGATCCGGAAAAACTGCAATTGCTAGAAGCAGAGGCGTTCTCGGAAACGAGAAAATGATGCTGGCTACCAAAGCAGGATAATTTTGCTTTAGCGGGGTACCACAACAAGTTGTAGTTTAAGTAGAATGCAGAAAAAGCTGATGGCGCCAGCCCCTACCTCTAAGTATATCACTGCGAGTCACGTGCATTAATGTCACTTTAATCGCGCTGAGGTGCTCGCCTTTCCGGCCGTATGCTGATGCTAGAAGGACAAGTGTTTATTCTGAGTGTAAATACTTGCTCGATTGCTCGTTAAAGTTGTAGATAGAGAAGATTATTACGCTTCGTGGCCTTTGCCACCGGAACTTACCACAGACGCCTGCATGCTGCGCGCATGGGGTCTGCAGCAAAGCTGAATACCTCCTTATTTACCCAAACTTCGCGAATCTGCACCGGTAGTTAGTAATTTCAGTGCACAAGCACATGCTCAAGCTCTTCTAAGCCTAATTTGGCACTGACGAATCAAGTGCTTTGTGTGAACTTTGGCTATAAGTAGGCACTCCAGCGGCCCCAGTATTTGATAAAAGCGGTCCATGAAGCTAGCAAAAAATCTCTGCTAAGACCTCAGAATCTGTTTAATTCGTTCTTGTATTGCTGATTCTGGATCGCGTCTCCTGTAGTCTCTGATTAAGGTATACAGTATTTACACGCCCGACTAATTCTTGCTCTTATCCTCCTTCAACGTGACGATGCGGTTGAGAATAATGCCATCATCATTCGTATCTTTATCAACACAGAAGTATCCGACCCGCAGGGCCTGGAAGCGCACGGACTCAGGCGCGCCCTTGTGATCGTGGCCAGCCATGATTTCTTCTTCGACCGACGAGGTCTTGGGCCGCCAGGGCGCGTTCTCGCGGACTTCATGGAAGCCAGTCTCGATGATGGCGTTCTTGAAGATATGTTCGCTGTCAGGGTTAACATCAGCAAGGAACCCGTCCGGATGCGCCGAAGGGTTGTCGCTCTTGAACAAGCGCTCAAATTCACGCACCTCTTTCAGACGAACGGGCGAGTTGTCGGCCGGGGACTCGGCGACCCACTGGATGAAAGCCTTGGGTTTCTTGAGCTCTCCGGTCTCGTTCTCGTACTGGGCGTGAACGACAGTAATGTTGCCTGCGGCGTCCTTCTCGATGCTCGTCGCACGGACAGTGAAGGGCACTTTGAGCAGACCAACACTCTGGCCCAGCTGCAGACGGAAAAAGTTCTTGTCGGCCTCTTCGCGGAAATCGCTACGATCGATGTAAACAATATTTGTGAACGGCACAACGTGTTCGCCCGCCTCGGGAGAGCCAGGCTTGAACGGCAGCGTGATCTCTTCGCGATAGTCGGACGGCAAGTTGTCAAGCACGACCTTGATCGGGTCCTGGACCATCATGAGACGTGGCACCGAGTTCTCGAGGTACTTGCGGACGCTGCCTTCGAACCTGATTGTCTCGGTCTGCGAGGTGGTGGTAGTAACACCCAGCTCGCTGATGAACGACAGAATGGCACCAGGAGGAATACCTCTGCGACGCAAAGCCACCATTGTGTAGAGTCGCGGGTCGTCCCAGCCACGAACGATGTTGTTGTTGACGAGCTGCAGCAGCTTACGTTTAGACATGATGCTGCCCGTCAAATTGAGGCGGCCAAACTCACGCTGGCTCGGCTTGTAGACATCCACGGCGTCACAAAGCCACTCGTAAGACTCGCGAGAGAGTCGGAACTCGAGCGTGCACAACGAATGCGAGATATTCTCGAGCGAATCGACCAAACAGTGCGTGAAGTCATACGTGGGATAGATCTTCCACTTCGTGCCAGTGCGGTAGTGCGGGGCGTCAACAATACGGTAGGCAATAAGATCCCACATCTGCGGGTTCGGGTTATCTAGGTCCTGTTTCATGCGCATCACGGCCGTGCCCTTCTTGAACTCGCCGTTCTTCATGGCCCGGAACAGCTCTAAGCTGCGCTGAGGAGAGGCCGCGCGGCACTCGCAGGGTCTGCGCTCTCCGCCTTTGCTGCCATCAACACCGTTGCCGCGGTGAGCTTTGATCTGCTCGGCCGAGCAGAAGCATACGTAGCCCAGACCCTTGGAGACAAGGCGCTCCGCTAGCTCGTACAGCTCGTCGAAGTAGTCTGACGAGTACGTAACTTTGTAGGGCTTGAAGCCGAGCCACTCAACAATATCTTTAATGCTTTGAGCGAAAGTGTCGTCCTCAGTTTCGGGATTTGTGTCGTCAAAACGCAGATAACATTCGCCTCCGTGGTACGAGGCGTAGCCAAAATCTGTGGCAATGGCCTTGGCATGTCCAATGTGCAGCACCCCATTAGGTTCGGGTGGGAACCGGGTAAAAACACGGCCCTTCGTAAATTTAAGATGATCTTCCATCAGCTTAGGGTCGACTTGAGGGTTTGTTCCGGGCTTGTGCAGGGCGGCAAGGAAACCTTCAGTAAAGATCGAGCGTTCAGCTTCGCCTTTGCCAATAGAGGCATCAGCGGCAGTAGATTCCTTCTTGGCCGCTTTGGGCTCCTTCTTAGACTCCTTTTTGGCCTTGTTTTGCTTCTTGACATCGTCACGCTCATCTTTGGGGCCCAAGACTCGCAGGAACTCAGCATCAATAGCCGGCTTGAACAGAGCAGGGGCAGCCCACCGCATCGAATCGAGTTTCTTTACCGCGACCAAAGTTGAAGAAAGCAATTTGTAGCGCTGGTTTTCGATCTCCTGCTTGTTCGATTCGACGTATTCACGAACCGCCTGTTCCACATCCTCTTTTGTCACGACAACGCCCACTCCGGCCTCCTTATCGAGACCGTTTGAGTCAGGAGAAGACGTGCTGGCCACATAGTTCCAGGCAGCGTCGACTTGCTGCGTGGAAAGCAGTTTGTTGAGCGCAATCGCTTCCGAAACAAGCTTCCGGTGCGCCAGCTGCTCAGGCGTAGCGCCACGGCTGGCCAGTGCCAGGTGATGCAGCAAGTTTGCCTTGCCGTCCGCAAAGCCGGCCTCACCTGCAATCTCGGCCAGCGAGGTGGCGACCTTCTCGTTTTTCACGATCTCTTTGACTTTTTTCTCGTCAAATCCAAGCCGTTCGATTTTGTCGCGGACTTCTTCCATTGATGAATAAGGTAAGCCTAGAGATAGCACCCCGCCTGACTACCACATCTGAGTGTACCGTTTGGACTGCCTGATAGAATTACATGCCATGCGATGTACTAGAATTTCTGGCCTAAGGTGGGCTCGGCCATTCTCGAGCACTAGTCTGGCGTCGGAAAGCCATTCACCGTATTTATTCTACGACCTAGCCGGTACCCAGCCCCGAGGACGCACCAACATTAGCACTACTCGAGTATTCGACCCCAATGCGACACCACACAAGGAGGACATGAAAACCCGGGCCCAGCGTGTCTTTGGGACCCTGGGATCTCGTGAAGACTCGCGAGAAGAACAAAATAAGAATGCGATCTTTGTTTGTGGCGTGAAAGTTCCACCGAAACCTGAAGACCCCACCAATTGCTGCATGTCTGGCTGTGTGAACTGCGTTTGGGAGCTATTCAAAGATGAACTAGAGGAGTGGAGAACGCAGGTCAAAACTGCCAGGCAGCAATTGATGTTGCCAGAAAACTACAGCCGAGACTGGCCGGCCATGCTGGGGCCTGAACCCAAAGACCGTGCATCTGCCAGAGGCATTACATCCGAGACCACATCGGAACAGTCTGAGGAGGTGAATGTGGAAGATGATATCGATCCTTCCATCAAAGCATTCATTGAAACCGAGAAACGTCTGAAAGCCAAGCAAAAACTGAGGCAAGAACAAGCACAAAACATGAATTAGAAACTTCACTCGGACGTGGGGTTGAGACCTCGAGCCAACAGAACCGGAAACTTCTAATAGCTAATTACTGGAGCCCGGTTCAGTGGCTTCTTCGTAGTTATTTATTGAATTTGCAAAACAAACCCCTATAATTTATCCATCAAAGTTGTATTTAGTTCCCTAGAGCCCCAAACAGCTCCCCGACCGGAAAATATATGTATTCTGTGTGTAATTTATTTTCGAACTTACTAACAGTCAAAATGCAAGCACTGCTGGACAGAGTGCGGGCCAACCCGCAGGAGCCGAAAGACTTTTTGGATCCTTACATGTCCGAACTGTGTAAAATCGAAAGTTTGGATGACGACGTCTGTGTCAGGCTGCTGGGAAACTCGCTGATCGACTCCAAGGCCCACAGGCTCCTGCTTCTGGACCACCCCGACACAGTGGGGGCGCTCTGTGTTGCAGACCAGATTCGTCTGAGTGTTCTCATGAATCTTGTGATGGATTGTCCCGAGGCCGCAAGTTTTGTGTCAGAAACATATCCACAAAAATTGGCCAATGCCTTGGCCGTAGCCTACAAGGAAGGATGGGCCGTGGCCGGAATGATTGTTTCCGCTATCGAGGACAACTGCGAGGCTGGGCTACCGGACAGCATTAGCAAGCCATTGATCCTAGAACATGGGATTATTGGAATAATTCTAGGTGATTCACGGCTGGAAAAAAGGTCTTATATCCTGGAAAACTTTCCCAAAATTTACGAGCTGAGCGTGTGCCAGCCCGACCGCGAAACTGGCATATTAGTAGTCGGAAACATCAGCTCGAATCCTGAATTTCAGCTTGAGCACACAGCAGGTATAGAGGCATCGGGTTTCCCAGAGTTTGCGATTATGGCCGCAAATTTGTGCACGAAGAAAGACGACATTGTCAGAGTAGTCGAGCATTGGCCTGGCTGTATCGAGAAGGTGGTAGCTGGATTAATTGATTCTATCGAACGGAACGAAGATGAGGATGGATACGAAGACATTTCGGATGAAGATATTACGGAAGACGAAGGCTCAGAAAACGGCGAACGGATCACCGAGATCAAGCAGTCTGAAATAACTGGCAAACAGAGCAGCAAGTCTGAGCACAACCTCGAACCGAATCAGGGCGAAACTTCCGAGGGTCCAGCATCTGGCGAAGATGAGGAGCTGGAAGACTATGAGGATTCAGATGACGAAGTAGCCGGAGAGGCCAGGTCTGAGTACGAGGCTGCATACTTCGTGAGAAACGTCGCCCGGCATAGAGCCTATGCCGAGAAAATCATCACTCTTAAAGGCACGCGAATTGTTACGGCGCTTCTTGCAGACCCTTCGCACGTCAGTATTGCCCTAGAGATTGCTGCTATTCTGGGTCCTCTTCATTACGACAAGGAAATGGTAGATGAGCTGGTCCATACTAAATGCCGGCCCGACACAGGTGCGGCCCATGTGAACGCGCTGGCATATGCTGCGGTGGGCTTCAATGAAGCTGGTGAGCGGGACGCAAAGATGGCTCAGCGTATAACTTTGAAGCTGTTCGACTTACTGGAGGCTGTGCCCGGTATCCCCCAGACACTGCCGCTCTGGCACGTAGCCGTGTGCAGCATTGGTCTGATGTCGAAGATTGTTCCTGTTAATGTTGAAGAGATCGAAAAGTTCCGGGCTGCTGCTCCGGCCAGTGACCAGCTTCAAGAAGCGTTCACGCGTATTATCACTTCATAGGGCCCATCAAAAGTATGAACCAACAACAACACGTAAAATCTGTGTATAAATTTTTAGTTCTGTTTAACAATATATGTTGATAACTAAATAACGCTCTCGATCTTCCGCGTGTATCCCAGCATGTCGGATATTAAAGCCTCGCTCGAGGTCTCGGTTTCGCCTAAAGATTGGCTCGGAAACACCACGCGGCCGTCCTTGAGCTCCCAGCCACGGGCCTCGGCGAACTCGACCAGCGATTCGTCGTCAGAGAGCATCAGTACATGCGCAGCATTGGCCGAGGGCAAGCTAGTGTATGCTTTCTCGCAACTAAGTGCGATTTCCTGGCGAATCGTCTGCTTGAGCTGGCTAGCGAGCTGGGCAAACTCCAGCGAAGGGAACTCGGAGTCGTCCGTCACTGCATGCCATGCCTTGTCGTACGCTCCTTCCATCAACCAGCGCTCGAGTTTGATTGGATATTGCAGAAACTGGTCTTTTTCGGGGTTTTCAAGCGTCTCCAGCTCGGTGTGGAACTCGGCCAGGTCATGCTGGGTCAGAAGAATCATCAGATTGACGGCCTGAAACATCGATTGGTATTTTGAGGGGGCCAATCCAAGCTTGGCATTCCACAGTGGGCGGAGCTGGGCAATGCTTCGGCTCAAATCATCACTGCTGCTGTTGTAAAGGATCTGGGAGACAACGCACAGCTCGAACAGGTGGCGCACGGCCAGCACATCATCCTTAGAGAGTTCGAAAATATGGTCAGTCAACAGATTTTCCTTGGCGTAAACAAGTTTGAGCTTGGGGAAAAGCTTGACTACCTCGCCATGCTGATTGGCCCCGAACTTGTCCACGATTTCGCGAGACAATAGTTCGAGAGTGGTGGACATGGTGAGCTTAGGTTAGCGAACCCAACTGGGGCCTTTAGATGCAGGCAAGATGTGGGGGCCTTAGAGATGGGAGCATTTCAGAGACAGCATTGGGTCTTGTTTTTTATTCGAATATAACAGCGGAATCTTATGCTTTATGACTGGCTCATTCGAATTACCTTTGACAACTGCCGAGCTCCAAAATTGAGACCTAGAAACTAATATACTGCTGGAGATTGGATCGAGAAATGAGCAAGCTGTAATTACGGGTCCTCACTAATGTTACCTTTTAGATCAATTCTGAACTTTAATTTTCTTTAATGCTAAACTTTTCTCCGACATGCCGAAACTTGGGAACGTCGTCGACCCTGAAAATGCATGACACCCTAACTAGACATTTCCAAAACTGGAAACTGCAATGCCTTCAATTTTTACACGGAGCTCAGTAAAAGCGATCCTATTTCGACAGAAGTCATAGACGAATACATCCTCCTATTTGATTTGACGGGCTTGGAGTCTAAGAAGCAGGCTTCGTTCTAAGTTCGAATAGCTATGACCGAGTACAGGTGTAGCTCTCGAGCTAATGCTCCGAATGCAAACTGAGCCATGCATATGGAATTCTTATAGATAGTTCTCGTTTCTAGTATAGCCTATTAGAATTGCCGATCGAATGAGTGCTTCATATGAATGGATCTCCAGGCGTGGTCCTCAAGTAGTTACACCCGCCTCTATCGAACGAAGTATATTTAATGCAATCAGCATAATTTGCTCAAGGCTCGCAAAACGGTCCTCGATGGATAAAGATCTGAGACATTTGAATGCCAGAATGGCCGAAGCCGATAATTACGCATGATTATCCTATCTAGCTCATAAATGATATAAATTTGGTGTCATCTTATAAAGGTATAAATAACACGCAGCGTGGTCTGCTTTAACAACACATGGCACTATCATTCTACTTATAGCATCAATCTACTTATAGTGTCAATCTACTTATAGCGTCAATCTGCTTATAGCATCGCCTACCTACAGCACCGCCTTCTTATAGCGTCGCCTACTCATAGCACATGACCTTCTTATAGCTCTGCCAAGCGTCTTTTTCTCCGGTCTAGACATATGTAGGACTGCATGACATAGCGACCCCTTACATAATGTGGTTCCTCATCAATGGCATCAGGACAAATGCAATGGCATGATATATCTGGTTTTTCTGCATATTACAAACTTCGAGTCTATCTAACGTGCCGCATACTTTGAGAGAAGAACACAACGGTTCTTGCCGAGAGCGGTTTGCTAAATTAGCCGCGATTTATGTACAAAGAGGGAGACCTTGCATGAGGACAGACCTGTCTGCATCGAAGAGGTAGGGGTACGTCATTCAGTGAACGATCGCCGTGTGCTTGAGTTGTTGTATGCCTGAAGCGGCGTGAGCAGTATCAGAAAGCCTAAGAAATTGAGTGCTGATCCCAGAGGCTTTGGGCTGTGGGGTCGCGTCCTATCTCTACAAGGCCTCGCCCCACCTCACGTGAATCATCTGATCATGCCATGCTCTTTAGGATGTGCCAAGTAAGCCGACTACTTGTTGTTTGGCTGGGCAGAGGCCACTGAGACATCTAGCTGCTTTTGATACTAGAGACTAAGGCCTTGGCAGTTTAGGGCCAAACAAAGAGCTGCGACTTGATAGAGTAAAAAGAATGAATTGTGGCATTGCGTGTTGCCTCGAATGCTGTGCAACTGTGTAAGTCATACCGTCGGTGGTTGAGATCCACATGCCCGGCCAACCCTGATGCAGCCGTAAGGTAAGTACAGCAGCCGCACGCAGAAGTAGCGCTGCGGAAAGCGAGAGAAGAAGCAGTCTATCGGAACGGATCAGTGGCCAGGCTCCAGCAGTTGTTTGTTCGATTGTGCGATTGTGCGATTTGGGCAGCTATAGTTCATGATGGATGGAGAAAACGTGTGGCAGCACTACGTTTAGAGCAACAGTGGGAAGGAGGGCTCGAAGCCAGCCAACCTTTGTCCCGGGGCCCGGCTCACTCAAGGCTTGTTTGCTTTTCTCACGCCAGACTCACGCCAGAGGGTTCCAAGCTATGTACTTTAATCTGTAGAACGTCTTTCGTCGGCGCAGGCAGGCAGCGAGGTTGGGGGACTGATTGTTACAATCAAAGAATGATTATGCAGTCCATTTGTGTTTGACAATGTGATATCTGCGTTCTGAGAAGGTCAGCTGGTGGAAAAAGTCGATTGTTTGATTATGACGGCGATCTGCCCACCCCCCACTCCACCCCTGTTCCCGCAATTTCCCCTGCCCTCCTGTCCCCTAACTACCCGGGGCATCGTAACGTGGGTTAGGGTGCATGGAGCATTGCTGCTTTCAAGCTTGTAAGAGCGAGTATCCCTGGCTTTTGGGAGGCAAGCCACGCCCTACACGAACCACGACGTTTCTTCCTCCTACTACCTGCGACTTATTCCGCACACGGAAAAGGTTCAGTCTGCGAGCCACTCAAAGCGCCCTACCAGCTGTATATTTAGGGGTTACCAGTTTTCTAGTTGCCAGCTTCCAGTCTTCGACTTCTCTGGCTAGGCTTGCTCTCTGTTCACGCTATTCGCGGGAAACCTGCAGTCGTATTAATCGCAGCCCGATCACGCATTTTTGGGTAGATTTTCGAGTCTGAGTGCGCTAAGCTTTTTTTTTATCCGGTTTTGTTTCTTTGTTTTGGCCACAGCATCGAGCCCCGAGCCTGCACCTCTTATTTTGACTCTGGTACAAGGCGTCGAAGTAGCAATGAAATCAAACTCTCCAGCCGACCGGCACCCGCCAGTGGAACGGGCTCTGAGTATAGACCAGGCAAAGATTGACAAAGAGCAGCAGGCAGTTAATGGATTAAGCCAACAGGGTCAAAAGCAAACAGATCACAGCCAGACGCAGACCCGAAGCCAAAGCCACAACCACCACCACCATAATGAAGGCAACAACGAGGTCACGCCGCCTACTGACGGGGCTGAAGAATTTAACGATCAGAACGACGAAGAGGAAGCCAAGCATTATACCACCGGCGGCTACCATCCCGTGCAGATCAATGACAAGTTCAAAGACGGACGCTACATGATTGTGCGCAAGCTGGGCTGGGGCCACTTCTCGACGGTGTGGCTAGCCAAGGACCTCGAAAACAATGGCATCCACGTGGCGATGAAGGTTGTGCGGGCCGCCCAGCAGTACACCGAGACGGCTCTGGACGAGATCCAGCTGCTGCAGCGCATCAACGACGCCGACGCCGACCACCCCGGCCGCAACTTTGTCGTAAGTTTGTACGACTCTTTTTACCACGAGGGCCCCAACGGCAAGCACATGTGCATGGTTTTTGAAGTGCTTGGCGAGAGTTTGCTCAGTTTTATGAAACGCTACGGCCACAAGGGCGTGCCCGTCAAGCTCACCCAGCAGATCGCCAAGCAGGTCATGCTAGGCCTCGACTATCTGCATCGCAGCTGCGGCATTATTCACACAGACCTCAAACCTGAGAATGTGTTGATCAAAATCGTCGATGTCGAGGGCCTCATGCGGCAGATCAACGAGATGGAAACCGAGGAGCGCCGCGAGATGGAGCAGCACAACGCGTCCAAGCCGGAGAAGCACACGCGCGTGTCGACCCGCGAGCCCCGCAACCCGCTGATCACGGGCAGCGCGCCGCTGCCATCGCCGCTGCGGTCACAGTCGGTCGCGCACAAGGTCGCCCGGCCCATGAAATCGGTGCATCCCGGCGCGGCTGGCTCGCGCTCGGATCCGGGGCCCTACGTCTCGGAAAGTTTGTCCTCGGAGTCCAGCCACCGCGCCACCCCAGACCCAGACGAGTCGCCGCGGAACAGCGAGTGGCGGCGGGACACGTCGAAGGACCGCAAAAACGAAGGCTCGAGCCACGTGGTAGCGACGACGGGCCAGAACAAGGCCTCGGGCATCGACTCGGAGCTCTCGCAGCACGACGTCAAGCACACCAAACACCTGCTTTCTTCGACCAGCCCCGAGGACAACTCGCCCGACCAGCCCACGCCACAGCCGCTAGTTCGCGGAGATATTGCCGCCAAGCTCGAGATCGGCGCCAACGTCGGCACGCACGCCAACCCGGACGACCCGGACGTGTCGGATGCAGGCTCCGGCCATGGAGAAGACAGCAGCGACAACGACGATTACGACCAGGTCATCACTGCGCTCGAGGAGGGCCGCATCGCGGTCAAAATCGCCGACCTCGGCAACGCGTGCTGGGTCAATCGGCACTTCACCAACGACATCCAGACCCGCCAGTACCGCGCCCCCGAGGTCCTGCTGGGCTCGAACTGGGGGGCCAGTGCCGACATATGGAGCATGGCCTGCCTCGTGTTCGAGCTGCTGACCGGCGACTACCTCTTCGAGCCGCAGGAGGGCCAGTCGTACTCGAAGGACGACGACCACATTGCCCAGATCATCGAGCTGCTGGGCCGGCTGCCGCTGGTCGTGCTTTTATCTGGCAAGTACACGAGCCAGGTGTTTAATTTGCACGGCCAGATGCGCAACATCCACAAGCTTCGCGAGTGGTGCCTGCACGACGTGCTCGTCCAGAAATACGACTACGAACCCGAAACAGCGCAGGCTCTGTGCGACTTCCTGCTGCCCATGCTCGCGCTCAACCCGAAACAGCGGGCTGACGCGGGCGGCATGGCCAGCCACCCGTGGCTCAAAGACACTGACGGCATGAAAAAATACACAGTTGGGCGGCCGCCAGGTGGCTCGGGCGAAGATATTCCCGGCTGGGCCCAGGAAGCATGAGTGCGCGCAGCCTCAGTTGCCGTTTACAATTCATTACATTTCCGTGACCGATTTGTCTCTTTCTCATTCGACTCGCATTTTCCTTGGATGTGTCTTGGCCTCGCTCTATGCCGCCCAATGTCGCAATGGATGTACAGTATGCCTCAAAGCCTCTTGAAACTGAGGGCGCGGCCCGGTTCTATTTTATTTAATGTGACACGATATATACCATATATATATATATATATACTACATAGTCACTCCTTGCCTTGATCCATCACGATTGTTCTCCCCCCAGGTACCTCCCCAGATTGGCCTCGAACCTTTTGAGGTGCATGAGTTCGCGGGACGGTTTAGCGGGCTGGGGTTTCGACTGCAACTTGTTCGGTTGAGTTTCTGTTTTTTGTTTATCTCGGGTATTCGCCTTTTTCAAACCTTTGAGTCTCAGGGGCACAGCTTCATCGTCATCGTCATCTGAGAACGACAGCTTGCGTTTGGGCACCACTCTTGCCGGCTGCGCTACCACGGGCTCGTTTTTCTCAGCAGGTTTCGGAGGCTGCAGAATTTTTGCCGCTTTTGCTTCGGCAATTCGTGCCAGCACGTAAACAGACTCTGGCGACAGCTGGCCCACGATGCTGGTGTTTTCCAGCCTGGACGCCCCCAGTGCCATGTAAATGCCGTCTTCACCCAGAGCAACAACCCCACGTTTGCCAAATTTCACTTTGGCGTTTGTTTCGTGGGGCAGTCCCCCGAATTCCACTGCCCAGTGCACGAAGTGCTCGTTAATTTCGGCTACCTGCACGCCATTTAGCTGTCGCTCGGCATGTAACTTTCCCAGTAGCGCGCTGATCTGGGGCTTTTCTTTGGTATACAGGTCGATTTTGAGGTCGCCCTTGGTAGTTTTTAGAGTCAGGCTCATGTGGTTCCACCGAACCGGTAACTTTGTTTCCGGTGATGTTGTCTTGTTCTTACAGGTTTTTTAGAAGTACAACTCCATCCGCCCCGAGCGGATGTGCAGGCGAGTTCCCAAGCCAAAATGACAAATATATCAGCCAGGTTTGGGTGAGTCTTTTTCCACTTCTGTACTCTTTCAAAGTCACGTTATATTTTTTGATCTTCCTTTCGAAGGCCCGTTTTCAAAAGCATTAACAGCAAAGAAAAGAACCCCCAGAATGAAATTAACTCTCGCTGCCAAAGCACCCGTGCTGGCCTACCCTGCGCTGGTCGCCAGCGCCCTCGTCAACCACGAGGAGCCCTCGAGCCCCATCGAGCTGTCCGCCAGCGACGTCAACGCTATTGAAGGCGCCAACGCCACTCTCGACGATGTCAAAGGCGGCAAGGAAATTTTCGAGCATCTCGCCAAGCAGTACGCTTATTTGAAATACGACAACCAGTGGCTCGATCTGGCATTCGGCGTGCTGGCCGGCAAGAACTTCAAAGAAATTGCTCCGCAGCTCGAGACTATTGAGAAGTTTCTGAACTTCCGCACTTTCCTGAGCGGGTACTCGGTTGGTGGCAACGACGTGCTCATTTGGGGCGCGCTGCGTGCGAACGGTGTGGTTGCCGCGGCGACCAAGAGCGGTACCTACGTGAACATCGCCAGATGGTACAAATTTTTGGACGAGAACCCGCAGTTCGGCGGTGCCGTGGCTGCTTTCCAAGCGGATCTGGTTGCCAGCCGCAAACAGGCCAAGGCAGGCACCAAGAAAGAGACCTCGAAGGCCAACTTCGACATCGATCTTGTCGACGCAGTAGACGGCCAGGTTGTCACCCGTTTCCCGCCCGAGCCCAGCGGATACCTGCACATTGGCCACGCCAAGGCAGCCGTGTTGAACCAGTACTTCGCTCAAATGTACCACGGCAAGCTTATCATTCGATTCGACGATACGAACCCGAGCAAAGAGAAGGTCGAGTTCACCGAGTCGATCATCAAGGACCTGGAGCTGCTCGGCATCAAGGGCGACCGCATCACGCACTCGTCCGACTATTTCCAGGAGATGTTTGATCTCGCCGTGAAGATGATCAAGGACGGCAAGGCCTACGCCGACGACACGACCCAGGAGGTGATGCGTGAGCAGCGCATGGACGGCATTGCTTCGGCCCGCCGCGAGCGCTCTGTCGAGGAGAACCTGCGGATTTTCACCGAGGAGATGTTGAAGGGCACTGAGGAGGGCCTCAAACACTGCCTGCGTGCCAAGATTTCCGTGGACGCTGGAAACAAGACCCTGCGTGACCCCGTCATCTACCGCTGCAACCTGACGCCTCACCACCGCACCGGCGACAAGTGGAAGATTTACCCGACCTACGACTTCTGCTGCCCCGTCGTCGATGCCATCGAGGGTGTGACCCACGCTCTGCGTACCATTGAGTACCGCGACCGTAATGCCCAGTACGAGTGGATGCTGAAGGCCATGGACCTCCGCAAAGTGCACATCTGGGACTTCGCCCGCGTCAATTTCGTGCGCACGCTGCTGTCGAAGCGTAAGCTGCAGTGGTTTGTTGACTCTGGCCGCGTTTCCGGTTGGGACGACCCGCGTTTCCCCACAGTCAGAGGCGTGCGTCGCCGCGGTATGTCTGTTGAGGGCCTCAAAACGTTCATTATTTCGCAGGGCCCTTCGCGTAACATCATCAATCTCGACTGGTCGCTCATCTGGGCCGTCAACAAAAAAGTTATCGACCCCATCTCCAAACGCTACGTTGCGGTCCAGGCGCCTGTGCATGTGAAGCTTGCCGGCGGCCCCAGCTCTGTCGTAGTCGAGAAGCGTCCTCTGCACAAGAAGAACGCCGACCTGGGAGAGAAAGACGTGCAGTTCGCTGACGACGTCGTCATCGACTTGGAGGACGCCGAGTCGCTCAAGGAAGGCGAGGAGTTCACCCTCATGGACTGGGGCAACGCCATCGTGAAGACCATCACCAAGTCTGCCGATGGCAAGGTCGAGAGCATCGACGCACAGCTGCATCTCGAGGGCGATTTCCGCAAAACCGAGAAGAAGATTACCTGGCTCGCGTCGACCCCTGAGCTCACCCCTGTTGAGCTGGTTGCCTTCGACCACCTCATCACCAAGGAGAAGATCGAGGAGGGCGAGAACTTCGAGGACTTCCTCACCCCTGAGACCATTTTCCGCTCCGAGGCTATTGCTGATGCGAACGTCAAGGACCTCAAGGAGGGCGAAGTTATTCAGTTCGAGCGTAAGGGCTACTACCGTGTCGACTCTGCTTTCAAGGATGGAAAGGTGATCCTTTTCTCTGTTCCTGACGGCAAGGTCGTGTCCAAGTATGGCGCCAAGAAAACTAAATAGTTCGATTATATAGAGTATTTCCACTATATTCTTGCCACTTCTTACTTTGGAGATGAACGCTGTAAGGTTTGTAGGCTGCTGGGGGCGGAAACCGAGCCAAAACGCTCGAAAAAGTGGGAACGCGCTAGACCCTGAAAGTGCATGACGTCCAGGGAGAAAAATAAATCAACCAATTTGGAAACGTCCTCTTACCCTATTCGAATGCATAAATTGCCGTAAAGCTCACCGGAAATTTTACAGGGTCTACACGGTTCCCACATCCATAAATATCTGGCTGTGCAAACTAGCTCTCAGGCGGTCTCTGAGCATGTAGGTCTTGAGCATATGAGTTCAAAGTATGTGAGTCCACCATCAAAATCTCGGATCAGAATCTCTCATAAAAATCATAGATGCAATTGCTCCTGGATTAAATTCTCAGCCTTGAATTTTATACTTGCTATATAGTAAAAAAAAAAAGCTAAGTAGTCGCCCCAGATTGTGTCACGGACAAAACCCCAAGCCAAGCCGCTTCTCCACATAAGCAGCCCACAATGAAGCCTGACCCGATGGTTCTGGGCAGAAGGCTCATCAGAGGGCATATGTACTGGCTGCTTGTGGGTGGCAAATTAATGTCGTGTCTTCCATACATCTTGGCCGGACTCAGGTACCTCATCCGCTTCTCGTCCTGCTCAAATATAACGTGCTCTAGCGAGAGTCTGTGTCCCGCGTTCTGGTGCGCTGTGTCCTGCAGCATTGTGTACCAGGGCCTTGACAACTTGCTAGTACGGTGGATTGTAACTTATTCGCCACTTGCTGTATACATTCGCATTACAGCAGTCGTTCTGTTCAACTTCCTGTACCTCCACGCCCTGAGCAACTTCACAGGAACCGCTACCGTCGAACTTCAGGTCTGGATCCTGATTTCATGTTTGGTCACGACAGTATTTATTCTTCAAAGTTTTACAGCCTCCAACATGGTGACCGGGACTCCAAAAGACCGGACCCTGAACTTCTTCCACATCGCTGTGTATGCCGTGATACCTATCGGTATGGCCAGCTTCTTTACCATGATTGCGCTGGTTCGCACTCAAATGCAGCTGCAAATACAATTTCAAGGTCTGGACCAACTTGAGTATAAAGCTGGAAACAAAATCAACTTGGCAGGGTTGCAGGCCAACCTGGCTGAGATCCCTGTGAACTTGGGGTTCAAGAAACGCTTTTGAGGAAATTGTTACAAATTTATGGTGACCAACTACTCTTATTGAAAACTACTGGATTATGCCTTTTGATAAACAACCTTTACATAAATATAGTCTACTGAAATCCCTCATGTAAATATAAACATGAATAGATTATGCCTATTATGCCTGGTAATTAAGCACCACAGTACAACTCCTGAGGGTACCTTAAAGTTTCGTAAAGAATCATACATTCATTAATGTTAATGAGCATTAAAGACCCATTTTCAATCCTAAATTTGTGATCTGTATTCGAGTAAGAGCTCATAACAATCAATAAATTATAAACCTAACTCAGGCTTAGCCTTCCGCAACATGATGAACCGGATGCCCACCTCAAGTAAAGTTACAACGATCGAAAGCACGATCAAATAAATAATGATGATGGTGATCCGATCCATGTTGAACTCGGCAACACTGTCGGCTAAGATTTCAGTCAAATCCAAGAATACTGAACACTTCTCGTTCAATACTAGAATTCGCTGGTCGATCTCGAGATACTGTCTGATCGCCTGATATAGGGGCCCAAGAGATGGCTCGCTATCCCAGAAAAAATCTGGCGTGTCAAGAACATTTGAAGACACATTCACATCGACTCTCAGCTGGAATAGGGCACCTGAAATGCGCAGAACTTGCTCGCGTTTCATACCGAGGCGGCCGGTCAAGGCCAGAGTTTTGGGCACCGATTTGACGTCTCGCATTTTGCCCTGCATTCTTTCCTCAAAATTTGAAAGCTTCGTACTCTGGGCAATGGCATGTGACATCGCCAGCTTGATCATGTGGTTGTTAGTCGTGAGGGTGATCATATCATTGAAAATACGGGGCCGAGAATCTTCCACGGTGTATGTGAAGTTCAAATTCTCTACCTCTATATCTGTGTCCTGGTAGAGCTTGATCGCCAGATTACGGGAGCCTAGAGTCAGATCTGAGATGATCGTCTTCTCTTGAGATTCACTGAAGTTCCAGAACACAACGACACCATACTCGAATACGAACATGGCTGCGTGAGTCAGAAACTTGGCCGTCCGCGATTCCGCCTGTTGCTGCTTTGTTTTATGCAAGGTGCCAGCCTCATCTGCTCCGGAATCGGACTGCTGGTTTGTCCCTTGGTATCCCTCGGGCTGGAAGCCGTCTGGCCTTCTCGGGCTGAAATCCTGGGGTTCGCTCGGATCAAAATCATCTTCGTTTCCCTGATTTTGACTTGGCTCCGAAGTTGGCGCTGAATTGCGTTCCTCAGCTGCGAAATACTCGTAATGGTGGTCTCTCTGCTCGGAAATATCGATCATGCGCTCCATCGTGCGATTATCACCTAAAGAGCTCTGGACACGCGACTGGAAGCCGTCGCCAGGCTGCAATGGCAACAAATAATCGACAAACAAAGCCTCGTCGTAAAGCCTGACTCTGGCTCTGTGATGTTTTCGCAAGTAGTTGGCGGTCTCCTTCAGTCGGAAGCTATCAGACAGCAGATAAGATGCGACTCGAGGGTACTCATGTGCTCGTGCCTCGCGGGAGATTTTTTCGGCCTGGGTCAAATGTGTGCGATGAAGCCCTTGGTTTGTTTTGCGGGGCTCGCGGGGTTGTGCCTCTGTTTCTGGCAAGGCTACAGAGTCATCGATGCCTTCATTCGAGACATCGTCATCGCCATTTGCGTCCTCAGGAATTAAAACAAATCGTTGCGACTGCTTTGATGTGCGGCTAGGAATATTGCTCGATAGCCGCGGTGGAATACGAGACGGACGAATGGCCCCACGTGCCTGGGCGCTGGGCACCTCGCTGGTTCCGCTTAGCACATTGCTAACCGAGACGTTCTTGAATGTTTTCACGAATGGTGCGAGCTTGTGGCCAGGTCCATTGCTGCGTACGTCTGTGACTAGAATCGAGGGACTACGTTTGGATGTAGGTGTCCTATTCTGGTTCATTTTGTCTTGATGTGTGTTTAGTGAAGGTCTGATCCGATGATTGCTTAGTAGTACGAGGTTGTTCACGATAATGGAGCCACGAAGAGTAGTTTTGAAAAGTATAAAAGTATTTGATAAATTATAATTGAGTAGTACCTAAAGCTACAATTGTTGCAGTACAAACTGCAAATCATCTCCAAAACCATGATGAACCACCAGTCGGGGCAGTTTCAGTTCGCTCAACACAGGTAGCTGTGTTATCGTCATAAACTTTGTAAGTGGATCGTTTCACCTGGCGCTGGCCATCCGCATCCTGGAACATCTCAACAGTGGTTCGCTCAGATGTGACTGGCTTGCCTTGAGCCTCAGATTCGGATATCAAGCGAGGCTGATCAATTGAATGCTGACCGTAGTGCGTGCTTGCATTGTTAAAGCTTCTCTCCAGCATCTGCTTTTCCCGCGCTTTCCTTTCGGCCTCTTTGGCTTTAACCCTAAAATCCAGGAAAGAGGTGTAGTCCTTGAATAGACTGTCATTCGAAAAGTCTACTTTGTCGCCTTGGTTCGGGAAAAGACACCGCCAGACACCATTCTTATCCCACGCACTCACGCCTTCTTGCCTCTTACAGTTCTCATATTTGCGCGCGGTAGGCACCGGAAAGGCCTTATTGGCATCGGTGTCCAGAACATTGTCCAACAGACCCTGCAAATTGAGGCTCTCCAGCTCGGTCTTGCCCTGTTCCAGACGAGTAAATGCGGTATCCAACGCGTCCTGCGACCACTGGCGAGCCCCTGAAAGACCTCGCGTTGCCAATTGATTCCAGTTGTTTAGGAACGAGTCGTCTTCATCCCACAACCCGGAAAGAATTGCGTGAGATTCTAGTTTGTTGATTGAATCGCTGTTATTGTTATTGTTGTCGTTATTATTAGTTCTGCTCATTCGTCTTTTGCCACTAACGAGATGCAAGAAGTTGCTGGGATCATGCGTTTAATATAAGCAGCCCCCGCAGAAAAATCTGGAATTGTGGTTCGCAATGGGCTCCATAGATGGCTAATCTGACTTCGTTCAATAAATAATTATGTATGATGAGCGCTCACAAAAATAATTTTGGGCCCAAACGGTTTGCCTGGATCGATTCAGGTCCGATCGTAGACTGATAAACCTTCACCCTTTCACCAGTCAAATGTTCGGAATCCTTGAACTTATCTGAAGGTCTCCAAAAATGATTTCTGAAGCTGAAATGCGTTGCAGAAACCGTGAATTTAAGCTCAGTGCTTTGCAGTGCTTTTTTTGTTGAGAACATTATGAGCTACCGATAGTGTCCAACTTGTAGACAAGCGTTCACGAAAGATGGTAGAGCCGAAAACAGGGCAGTTGGTCGTTGTAGCCTCCCCACTAGTAGAAGAACGTTCGCGGCACATACTGACTCGTAGTTCTTGATCCGCATGTAAAGCGCGCAGCAAATTCTTGAGTTCAGGCGTTTGGACAGGTGCGCATCGCAGACAAGCAGTTTCAGCCCTGTGATTGTTCCCAGGCGTGAACTCCGAGCATAGTATAATTGATGATCAGCAACACAAAAGTTCTTAACCCTTGCCAGTACTCCGGTGTCAGCCACATCCGGGGTTTACATAGTGAAATTTGCCATACTGGCTTCCCAACTAGTGAAACTTTTGCAGATGCCCGACCAGAATGTGGATAACCTTTTGTGATAGGTGCCAGCGCAGAATGTCATCCTAGCCTCCGAACTAGTGGCCACACGTTCGCAGCATCAATGACTTTGAGTCGTTTAATGGAAGCTTCTGGCGTTCAAACCATTGGTCTGCTAAGGGGCTCGAGCAGCTCGTGGTTTTGAGCTGGGTATTGCGAAGGCAAGTGAGGCAAATCTCCAATACATGGACTCGCATACTGCTGCATGGATACTGCTACCATTGTGAATCTGCAAAGAGCAAAACGGCTAGCTCTGACCGGGACTTGGCTGACAGCGAAAATCATGCTTTGACACAACGCAGTTTGTCGCACTGGCCTCCCAACCAGCAGCACAAACTTTTGCGACATACATCAGATCAGAACAGCGTGCAGCTTGTCTCACTAGCCTCCCAACCAGCAGACGAACCCTTGCGACAGCTGCTAGAACCAAACATAGCGTAGCTTGTCATACTAGCCTCTCAACCAGTATAAAAACTTCAGCAATACACGCTGGCTCACATGTCTCAATCAGCGTGGGAAAAGCCCAGCAACTCCTGTGGCTCCAAGACTCGAGCAGCTGAAAAGCTCATAAACATGCTTTGACATTGTGAAACCTGTCGTACCAGCCTCCCAACCAGTAGACACGTATTTGCGGCAGATGTCAGATCGAGCCTTAGCGCAACTCAGCCTACTGGTATCCCGACCAGTAGACAAATTTTCGCGAAAGATATAAGCGCCGATTGCCTTGCTGGCCTCCCAACCAGCAAACAAACTTTTGCGACATATGTCCAATCAGAACAGCAATTTGCTTGTATCACTAGCCTCCCAACCAGCAAACAAACTTTTGTGACATATTTCAGATCAGAACAGCGTGCAGCTTGTCTTACTAGCCTCCCAACCAGCAGACAAACGTTTGCGACAGATGTCAGAACCCAAAAAAGCGCAGCTTGTCATAGTAGCCTCCCTACCAGATGACAAGTTTTCGCGATGCAACTCGGCTCACATGATTCTGTCTGCATGTGAAAAGTCCAGCAACGTTTGTGACTGATCGCGCTTTGACACAACACCAAAATACTTCGTACTAGCCTCCCAACCAGTAGACACGTATTTGCGGCAGATGTCAGATCAAAACATACTGAAGCTCAGCCTACTGACCTCCCAACCAGTGGACTGTGCTTTGCGGAAGACACCAGCGCGAATTGTCTTGCTGGCCTCCCAACCAGTAGACAATTGCTCGCGGTAGAACTCGGCTCACATGTTTCGATCATCGTGCAAAGAGCCCAGCAACTTCTGGGATTACAACACTCGGGCAGCGGATGGGTTCATATATCATGAGCGTGTTAGTACGTCGAAATTCGAAGTATCATGATTTGATTCAGGTTCTGAATTCGTGTGGTGCCGCAATTGATTAACAGCAGCAAGAGCACATGTTTGCTCTAACCAGGACTCGAGTACTACCCGATTCCATGTTTTTCCGTCGCTATGAGACATTCAGTTTCTGAAACTCTTCCAACACAGGTTGAACACCTATACAAGCTTTGATGGTATGAGCTTGGAGCCTTAGGCTCATCGGGGACTCGGGACGGTAAAAACAGAGGTGGAAATTTTGGGGGCATCAGGGACTTATATAGTTCGCCAATCAGTATTACATGCTTTGATGGATTCGGAAGCAAATGCAGGTTAGTTCCAGGAAGGGTGACTTTAGATAGCCGTTTTTTTCGAAAACGCTTATTGCATCCTAATGGAGATGGTCCCGTCTCATGCACTCCTCTGGCTTCCCTTTAGGGAGCGGATGCCAGGCCATCTGGCCCGATTAAGATTCAACACCAGGCCATTGTGTTGGATTAAGGAAGTCCAATGAGTTCATTTGAGATAAATTGCATGAGTGCTTACAAGAATATTCATGCTAGAGTCGCGATCATCCGTAGCATGATGAAGTTTCAATGCTGAGCTACCGTGGTGGGATCAGAACTTTTACCGCTACGCACAACAGAATAATTTCAAATTACTGCTCGTTTTTTGAACGCAGAAGAGCATAGATTTTATGAGTGATTTGAGTACCCAGAGCTTTTGCAGTTAAAAGTTGAAAGCAACTTCATGCAGCACTAGCCTTGCCTAACAGAGAGATACCCCGCTCGTCATGCACTATAGATTAGAATAATGGCATCGATTTTTAGCTTGGTGGGAGCAAAAT
>JAJMSA010000034.1:0-23044 GCA_030558175.1 Wickerhamiella musiphila
TCGCAAAAGTTTGTCTGCTGGTTGGGAGGCTAGTGAGACAAGAAGCTTGCTGTTTAGATCTAACATTTGTCTTTTGCCCGTTGGATGGAGGCCAGTACGGCAACCTGAGCAATCCCAAAGGGTCTTGGATTCTAGCCGACTTCAGCTCAAAGCCTATACTCTTGTTGTTATTCATCAATTGCAGCGCCATCCGATTCTAGACCTCGGAACAATCAGCTTGGTTTTTTTTCAACTGCCTTCAAACTACCCAGCTCATAGTTGATGGGCTGCTGAGCTGCCCGAGGGATGAAGCCCCAGAAGTTCCTGGACTTTTCACACACTGCTCGAAAAATGTGAGCTGGTGATGCTGTGAGCGTTTCACTACTTGTGAGGGGGCTATATGAGGCACGAGCTCTCATCTATTACAATGGCTTGTCAAGTATGTGCCGCTAATGTTTGTTCACTGGTCGGGAAGGTAGTAGCCAGACAACCTGCTTCATGTTCAGACATGAGATGTTCGGCAACAGTTCGTCTACTGGTTGAAGGCCCAGTAGGACTACAAGTTAGATAGCAAGGCAGGGATTTGAAAATAACCTAAATTCAGGCTAGGGCCAAATTGACGACGGGCTTGCTAGTTATCAATTGTAATCCCGCCCTACTTTACGCCTTGGGGCCATTTGATAACCCGAAGGTTGTCGGTCTACTCAGGTCCTGCTTTGGTGTTTGCTCGTCTCCAGAAATCTGAGACCTCGCTGAAATCTCCACACTTGGTTTAAAATGCGAGGCTCAATCTGCCACTAACATTGTCTATCAGCCACCAGAATCAAGCCAAAAAAATTCCAGACTACCCATTCGGATCTATATGCAAAGACACTTGCATATGACTGCGCCAGACTGCACATATTATGTGGTAGTATGCAAAGAGACAAGCTGGAGAAAAATAAACACGGCCAGTGCTCCCTCAGTTTCCAATTATATCCAATTTAACTAGACTTATGTCAATTCTGAATGAATAAAGTATCCGTTGAAAGGCTAGACCAATCTTGAAAAGATGTATCGAGAGCTTTTCGAACGGTAAAAGTCCAGATTTGCTGTGCATATGATATATCGAGTGTTTCGAGTCGAGAATCTCGCTCAAATACCCTTTTGGTGGCTTCCAACTGGCTAAGACGTAGTATTCAAAAGCTTAGGACTTTTAATACATACTTTACAACTAGCTACTGCTTATCCTGATTTTGAGACTGAACTCCTCTGCTCAAAACCCCTATCTATACGTGATATTCCCACCCAAATTTGTGGCTTTTCCGACTTCAAGTTCCTTTAAGCTCCTATTAATCTTCATTGGATCTTTCCATTTTCTTGCACCGCTGTGGAAACGAGCTTCAAGCTCATATTACTTTGAAATGCCCTAGCTCTTCGAAGAGGACTGCTGCTGCTCTTTCTTTTGTAGTCACAGCATGATTCCTAGTGATGTTCCTAGTATACTCGTCAAAACACATTCTTTCGAATATTTCTGTATTTGAAAGACAAGATTTCTGGTCCGAGATCTGGTGATATGCGATCTGGACAATCGATCGTACATATGCAATGCAAAATCGGCGGCGTAGGACTTGCATCTAAGGAAACGAGCAATCAAAACGGAGTGAAGCTGTAATTATACGCTGTGAAATGGCAGTATCCAGAACTTCAAGCCAGTAAGATTTGTATAGTGATAATCAAACTTGTTTTAATTGCATTCTGAAGTTTTTGCAAGCAGACTCCAAGTTAGATTTCTTGCGCATTTCCAATGCATAAATTGCTCAGAATCACGATCTCACACGTTTATTTCACGAACAGATGAGTTTAGGGACGTTCCCAATTAAACTATTTTGTAGTTATGCTGAATAAAGTGCTCATATTCTGGCCAGCTGATATTATGCCGCAATTCAGCTGGTGTATGTCATCCTCCTAGAAAATTCAAAACCTGTGATGATAGAATCCATATCTGGACCTTTGAAGTTACTACATGGTCAGCCGATGTGCTTTTCAAGTACCACAATTACTTTAGTTTTGCTCTCACCAAACTCTAAATCAATGCCAGTATTCTAATCTATAGTGCATGACGGGGCATGTCCCTATTAGGCAAGGCTAGTGCAGCATGAAGTCGCTCTCTACTTTGAGCTGCAACAGCTCCAGATACTGAAAAATTGCCCACTTAAACTATGTTCGTATGTGTTTAAAAAAACGAAGCAATATTTTCAAACTAGTTTGCTGTGCATAACGGTAAAATCTGGTCCCCACCACGGTAGCTCTGCATTAAAGCATCATTATGTTTCAGATGATTGCGACTCTAGCATGGATATTCTTGTACTCACTCATGCAAAATATCTCAAATGAACTCATTATGCTTCCTTCATCCAACACACTAGCCTGGCGTTGAGTCTTAATCGGGCGAGATGGCCTGGCATCTGCTCCCTGAAGGGCAGCCGCAGGAGTGCATGAGACGGGACTATCTCGATTAGGATGCAATAAGCGTTTTCGAAAAAAAATGGCTCTCTAAAGTTACACTTTTTAAACTAACCTGCATTTGTTTCCGAATCCATCAAAGCATGTGATACTGACTGGCGAGCTATAAAAACTCCTGATCCCCCCAAAAATCCCCACCTCTGTTTTTACCGTCCCGAGTCCCCGGTGAGCTGAAGGCTCCAAGCTCGTATCATCAAAGCTTGTATAGGTGTCTTACCTATGTTGGAGAGAAACTGAATGGCTCATAGCGACGGAAAAACATGGACTCTGATATCATTCGAGTCCTGGTTAGAGCAAGCATGTGCTCTTCTTGCTGTTCATCAATGGCGGCACCAAAAAACTCAGATCCTGAATTCAATTATGATACCTCAGATGTTGACGGACTGACACGCTCATGAACTATGAGCTAGCTGGCCCAGAAGATACCGGGCTTTTTGCACGCGGATCGAAACATGTGAGCCGAATTGTGCCGCAAAAAGTTGTCTACTGGTTGGGAGGCCGGTTAGGCGGTTTGCGCTGGCATCTTTCACGAATATTTTTCTACCGTTTGATAGGCCAGTAGGCTGAGTTGCGCTATGTTTTGATCTGGCGTCTGCTGCGAATACGTGTCTACTGGTTGGGAGGCTAGTACGACTGATTTCACATTGCCAGAGCATGGATATGAGCAGCTCAGCTACCCAAATGTTGGAGCCACAGACGTTTCTGGGCTTTCCACACGCTAATTAAAACATGTCAGCAGGCCTGTAGCGCTGAAGCTTTTATACTGGTTGGGAGGCTAGTATAACAAGCTGCGCCATGTTAGGTCTTGGCATCTTTCACGAGAACTTGTCTACGGGTTAGGAGGCTAGTATTCTGAGCTGCGCTGCGTTATATTGGATTCTGACATCTGTCGCAAGCGTTTGTCCGCTGGTTGTGAGGCTAGTAAGACAAGCAGCGCGCTGGTCGGATCTGACATATGTTGCAAAACGTTGTCTACTAGCTGGGAGGATAGTATGACACCTTCCGTTATGTTTGGTTCTCGCACCCGTCGCAAGTGTGGATCTGCTGGTTTGGAGCCTAGCGAAACAAGCAGCGCGCTGTTCGGATCTCACAGATATCGCAAAAGTTTGTCTGCTGGTTGGGAGGCTAGAGAGACATGCAGCGCGCTGTTCGGATCTGAAATATTGCATTGTGCCCGAGTGTTGGAACTCCAGAAGTTGCTGGGCTCTTCGCACGCGGATCGAAGCATGTGAGCCGAGTTGTGTCGCGAAAAATTGTCTACTGGTTGGGAGGCCAGCTTAGCAATTTGCGATGGCATCGTCCGCGAAGATTTGCCTACTGATTCGGAGGTCAGTAGGCGGAGCTGCATTATGTTTTGATCTGGCATCTGCTGCGAATACATGTCTACTGGTTGGGAGGCTAGTACGAAGTATTTCGCTATGTCAAAGCACGATTTTGAGGTGCCCAGATGCCCAATTCTTGCAGTCATAAGAGTTGCTGGACTCTTCACACACAGATAGAAACATGTGCGCCGAGTTGCATCGCGAAAACTTGTCTTCTGGCAGGGAGGCTAGCATGCCAAGCTGCGCTATTTTGGGTTCTGACATCTGTCGCAAACGTTGTTCTGCTGGCTGGGAGGCTGGTGAGACAAGCAGACCAATGATCTGATCTGACTTATGTCGCAAAACTTTGTCCGCTGGTTGGGAGGCTAGTGAGACAAGCAACTTGCCGATGTAATTTCACTTATGTCACAAAAGGTTGTCTGCTAGTTGGGAGGCTAGTGAGACAAGCAACGTGCTGTTCGGATCTAAGATCTGTATTTTGGGAGGCCAGCACGGCAACCTCAGCAATCCCAAAGCAGGGACTTGGATGCTAGCCGAGCCCTGCTGAGCTCAAGCCTCTGCTCTTGCTTTTGTTCATCAATTGCAGTGCCATCCTATTCTAGGCCTCGAAAGCATCAAATTGCTTTACCTGCCGCCGCACTACCCAGCATGTTTGATGAGCTGCTTAGCTGTCGGAGGGCAGGAACTCCATAAGTTGTTGTGATCTTCGTACGCTGATCAAGAAGTCCGAGTCGATTATGCTGCGAGACTTTGTTCACTGGTTGAGATGCAATTACGACCATAAGCCCGGGGGTCTGTCGCAAAAGTCTAACTACAGGTTAACAGACCAGTCCTCCAAACTACGCTAAGTTCCGATTTGACATCTACGGCAAAGGTTTGTCTAACAATTGGGAGACTAGTACGACCATCTGCACAATCTTAGAACACGGGCTGGACAGACCGCAAGTACAAGGTAGGTCAGATTTTTGCTAATCAATTGCTGCACCGTTTAGGTCCACGTTTTGAAGCCGTCACATTCATTTAATTGCCAATCCTCTAGCAATGGTATGCTTTGTGAGCTGCTCTGTCATTGCTCAGGTGCTTAACACCTGAAGCTACTGAGCTCTGAACGTATTGACCAAAAAGTTTGAGTCAGTGGTGACGCGAACATTCATACACTGGCTTTTAAGTACCGCAGTTTGCAATGTGATCTACCGCAGTTGTTTGGCTAGTATCTGGAATTTGTCTAGGCATGAACCAGGCTGGCACCCGAGTCTTGGCCAAAGCAAACTGCTCATCTAGTCGCTGTTATGAATATTGGTACCACTCACGACGAGAAATTCATGCTACCACATAACTTCAGTTGCTGTAAGACTCTCATTCTTGTCTGGTGCTCGAACAGGGGTCTCATAGCGCTTGTGTATATGTATAAATCCAAATTTAATTTTTTAGAGTAGATCATCTGCCCTAAAATGTTTTTATAAATTTTTATCCCGAAATCAAACGCATCAGACAATTGAATGCCGCACCAAATAAGCGGATAAGGTCAATTCTTACAAGATGGCTGTTATCATATTACAAAGATCGCCGCTTACCCTCACCCAAGATTCACCACCTGCCCAGTGACTGTCTGATAATTTATGGGCCAGTTTTCGAGAGGTCACAAGCCCGAATCATCGCTAGTAAAGACAGGCAAAATTCCAAATGCGTCGGAAGTTCAGGAAAATGCGAGTAAAGTAACGGCGAGCCTAGAACTTGCGAGCTTGCCGCCCTCAACTATAGCCCCCGAAACTCTGTACAAACAGCGGTACGGACAAGAGGTTGTCTATCTACATGAAACCGAAGATTCGCAGCCAATAACAGAGCCAATTGTTAAGCCAGATGCCAAAAATGAATTATGGACTCAGTCATATATCTCAAAAGACTTGCCAGAAGTGTATTATGACCGCAAATATTTGGAGTATCTGTTGAATTCTGGTCCAGCCTGTTCCCGAACAATTGGTCTTCTTGGTGAATACGGTCACGGAAAAACAAGTCTTATAAACTTGATGGCTTCAGAAAATCACAAACTGCCGCTGGCGGTGTTTGCAGGTGACAATTTGATTTACGAGCACGAGAGACAAACCACCATTAAGCCTAACGCTACTTCAACCATTCTTTCTGATCGCCGCGGCAAATCGCTTGCACTCACGTTTTTGGACACTCCGGGCCATCCAGATTTTATCCATGATTCTCATCACGCTTTGGAAGCCGTCGACCATCTCTGTGTAGTGGTGGATGCTGCAGAAGGCATCCAGCTGTTTGTACGGAAAATATTGGCAACCTCGTCCGTTCCTGTGACATTAGTTATCAACAAAATGGACAGACTATTGCTTGAGCTTCAGTTGAGTCCAGTGAAATGTTATGAACGCATCAAAAATATCGTCAAAGAGGTAAACAGTGTTTTGCAGAATTCCGGCAGCCCTTTCAAGGTCGATCCTCTTAATGGCAGTGTGCTATTTGGGTCCACAAAACACGATCATGTTTTCAGTCTCGAAACTTTCGCGGCTAAAGTTCTAGGTAATGCTGATCTTTCTGAACTTATGTGGGGAGAATCCTATTTTGCGAACTCGAAGTTTATCAGCTCGGGTCCTGACGAACAGCGTAGTTTTGTCGTTCTCGTGCTCGAGCCACTTTTCAAAGTCTATTCTGCATGTTCTGCTGGTCAGAATATGCGTGAAATATGTCGAGTCTTGAATGTGAAGTTGCCAAAGACCATTCGATTTTCGAACGCTACGAAACTATTGTCATTTATTTGCCAGGCGGCTTTTCACAGCAGTACCAGCTTGACTGATTCGGTATTCAGACACTCTTCCAATGCGAAAACAGAAAATGAGTCGGAAATTAAACTAGAGCTTCTTTTTGCATTTGAACACCTGTGCTTGTTAAAAGTACGTTCTGGAAAGCTCGATTCCTCATCTTTGAAATCCCTGGGCTTCGACCCTAACCAGAGCAAAATTTTGGTTCCAGTAGGTAATTACGGTTTCGAAGCGCAGGCTATACATACAGGAGCGTTCGCAATGATTTATTCGGAATCAATGCCGCTCCAAGAGCTTCGGGGTAGATTTTCAGGTGCACCATCGGAGCTTCCTTTCACTATAGACGTAGAGCCCGTGCGCCCGAAGGATGAGCCTGTATTGCAAGAGAACATTTCGAGCGCGGTTTCTTTGCTGCGCTCTCTAAAAAAAACAAATCAAAATGCAGATGCGGTCACTTTGTGCGCCCCTGGCGAGTTTTACATGGAAACAGCGCTGTATTTTGTTCGAAACACCACAAAAAAGGGCCCACAGCTGCAGATCGCGCTGTCCGATCCTTGCTCGATTTTCAGAGAATCCTGCGCAGAAAAAAGCTACGTGGCTTGTCCAACTCAATTTCCGAATGGAAAGGGACGTGTAACATGCATTGTATCGCCTTTGGATCCCCGCATAGCCAACTTAGACTTGAAGCAATCTGTTTCTGAGCAACTGCTCAAGCTAGGGTTTGAGGATTCATTGGCCAAGTCTTTCTGGTGTTTTGGGCCAAACCGCACAACTGCCTTATTTAATGGGTGTGCTGATGTGGAAGAACGTGAGGACCTTGCGGAGTATCGTGAAAGTGTTGAAGAGGCCTTCAACTTAGCTATGAGAGAGGGTCCGCTGTGTATGCAACCACTCCAAAACATCAGAGTGGAAGTTGTGCAATTTGAAGCAGAAAAGAACTTGAGCCCCGCATCTGTGAGCAACCAGATACTGGCAACGCTGAGAAAAGCTATTTATGCTGCGTATCTCGTTGCCAGTCCCACTTTGATGGAAGCCACCTACACCTTGAATGTTCTTCTGCCTCTTGAATCGGGACGAGCTGTTTACGAGGAGCTTAAAGTTCGCCGCGGCAAAGTTTTCTCCGATCGACAGCTGGATAATTCTTCTCTGTTTTTGCTAGAGGGTTCAATTCCGGTAATCGAAGCGATCGGTTTCGATACCAGTGTCAAAATGCGCTGCGATGGCCAGTGTCAAATTTCTACGTATTTTCAAACCTGGCAGGCACTTCCTGGAGATCCTACAGTGGCTCCTCATTTGCCATCTTTGGTGCCGGCTCAAGGAGACACTTTGGCTGGGGACTTCGTGCAAAAGTTGCGTAAACGCCAAGGGCTCAGGACCCAAGTCAGTCTGGCCCAGTACCTCGATGCTGAAGTCGCCGAGGTTCTTGGAGCTCAGTAATATCGGAAAACTGACACAAGCAGAAAATCATGGGAAAAAAGATTTTTGTGTGGGTGAGAGACCGTCTCGCATTGTATAGTAACATCTCTTAGGCACTGCATTTGCTTTCGTGCCTACCTAGGTCTAGCCTCTAATCAATAACAATTAAATATATAATTACTTTCGAACGCTGATGAGAATATCATGGCTCTCTTGAGCACATTAGTGCTTCCGGCGAGACTTGCCAGGCCGGCTCTTCTTCTTGCTATTGAATCCGGAAACGTCCAAGCTCGACTCGGCAGTGTTGCGGTTAGAGCCGCGCTTTTTACCACCGTGGCCATACTTTGCGTCCTTGGCTTGTCTCTTCGAGTTTTTGCCTCCCAAACGGTACTTTTCGTTGCGTTCCTTGGACTTGTCCTTGAGAGCCTCGTCAATCTCAACATCGAACTGCTCCGAAGACATCTCGTTCTGGCCACGCTTGCGTTTGAGCGACTTGATTTTATCCATCTGCTCGCGCTTGTCCTTAGCGCGCTCCTGAAGTTTCGCGTGTTGCACCTTCTTGCCGTATTTCTTGAGCTCGCGCAGCTTGCGGGCTTCCTGCGACGCCTTCTTGGCGTTCTCGCCTTCAAGACGCTTCTTCTCAACCCGGCCCATCTGCTCGTCACTCTTCACCATCTCGGCGAAGTAATCTTCGGGACGCGAGAAGGGAATATCGTTCTTTTTGCACAAAACTCGCGCCTCTTTAGCAGCATCAAGCGACTGCTTGTACATCGCCAACTCGCGCTCGTTGTCGTCATAGATATCTTTCAAAACAACTTTTTCGGACGCAGTGATGCTGAAATGCTCAATAAACTTCTTTTTGGCCTGCGACGAGAGTGCAATGCGCTCAAGAGACTTCTTAAGAGCAGCACGGTTGTTAACAGTAGTCTTCTGGAAGGGCACAACATCGGCATCATCGTCCAATTCAGCTTCCGAAAGAGGAATGTCTTCCTCCTCTTCCTCTTCTTCTTCCTCTTCCTCTTCTTCATCATCTTTGCTGTTTTCCAACTCCTCAGCATCCTCAACTTCCGCATCGAGTTCAGCATCAGAATCAGCGTCCTGCTCAATCTCACTTTCGGAATCGGTATCTTGCAGCTTTGAGAGATTCAAGGCACTCTGGCGATCGGCACTGGTAGCTTCATTGTCTTCTGTTTCTCTAGAAAAGCCCAAATGGCTCGAAAGGCGCTTGATCGAGTCACTCAAGCGGCCCATAGTAAAAGGATGAAAAGATTAAGTAAGATTTTTTCCTCATTTGAAGGGCATGAAAACTCCCAGCAGCGAGGTAATGCAAGTGGAAGTGTTCATTATAAGAAAAAAATTAAAAGCAAGTGTAAATAATTCTCGTAGCCAAGAATTAGAAGCTTTTCATCTAGAATAAAAAGGAGAACCTCGATCGATAAAGACAAGATCGGTTGGATTTAGCATTCATCGGCGAAAGTCTGCGAAGCCACCCAATCTCACCATGAACCGAATGGGACTCGATCTATGAACCAGAAGCACATGAGCTCAACAAAATGCAATCAAAAATTAACCCGCTACAAACACAGCCACCACGTCCCGGATGACACTCCTTTTAAATAATCTTTCCACATTATCTGGTCATAGAAATTCCCAAACCAACAACTGACATCTCGGCCTCATAACGCTCGCCATCGGTCAGGTTTGCTAGCTTCAGCATAGATGCGACGCTTTTCAAGCTAACTTCGTCCTGTCCACTCAAAATACTGTGTAGCTTCTGGCGAGAAACTTGCTCCAAAGGCCTGGCTTTAACTAGTTCAAATAAGCACTGGATTTTCAGCCCAATGGCTGCGTCGTCGTTCACGGTGCGCAATGAGACAGAATAAAGAGCGTCAAGATGTTCTCGAAAGACTGTGAGAATATGAAGCAGAAGAATCATTCTGTCAGTTTTACTTTGATGATCAGGTTCGATGTGTGCGCAATCTACCGGCCACCAATCAGGACGCCCCTTTTCGCCTTCTGTGTAAGGATGTTTCGACATCTTCTTTGGGTGCACAACCTTGATCCATGCTTTTGCAATCTGCTTACATCTCAGCTGTTTAAGTTCCTGAAATACACCTAAAGCCCACAGCCATGCCGGCATCTTGTCTGTAACAAGATCGACTAAGCCGAACGCATCTCCATGAATTGTACCTGCTAACGCCGTGGTAGAAGAAGTGGTGGATGACGGAGAAATGGGCCTAGATGTAGATTTGGAACCAGAAATTGTTGGAAGGATCATTTGTTTGAGATGCTTAGGCTCAGCCCCGAACACCTCCACCGGGGATTTATCCGCCGAGTCTCTATCCAGGTCATAGAAGTTGCGTTTACGCATGCTCACTTTTTGATTCGAAGAGTAGCTCTGATGGAATGAGTTCTCTCTCAGTAGGATAATTCGAGGATCTACGAAGCTCCTAGGAGAGCCTTCAGTATAGCTAGAGCTCGCTGGATTCTCTTTACGGGACGGACTTTCGTACTCGAATGAAATAGATTCTTCAACCAGATCTGGGCCATTAGGTTCCCTGTCTCCGAGATTAGTATGAGCGGGTCCCAGATCGAGCTTCTGTCCAGAGACCTTTAGTTTGTGTTCCTTGCGAAGTGCTCTGGCTTCGCGATCCAGAGACCAGCTATTGACAACCCTGAAGTTGCGATCAACAGGATCAATGTAACCTAGAACGAACGGGGTTTCGGACTGAAAAAGTGCAGATGAAAGCTCTTCAATATGTGCTCTCTGCTCATAGAGACGCGGATTATGCCCTGAGGGCGATCTGATATGGTTGTATCGGCTGTACATTTCTGACAAGTCTAAGTTGAGAGCTTAGAGTTAAGAGCAGTAGAAAATGACAGATGGTTCAGCTCATTTAAGTACTTCACCACGCATGAACTCTAGATATGCACTAATATTGGTGCTTCGAAGTTGCGTCTCTATGAGCGGTCCGACAAGTTTGGCCCAGAAAGTTGTCTTTCAGCTTGGGGAGTCTCTGAGCATGAGGATGGGGCCATTTCCTCAAAATAAGGCTTCAAAATTCCTCGTTAGCACCTCTTTTATACTCAATAACTCGTCTTGAAGTCTATTTCCCCCATTTCGCCCCTCAATTCTGAGCTCCCCTGACATATACCAGACAGAACCCGACATGTTTAGGAGGCCAAAGAGTTTCCGAATTCTGATAATGTACCCATTGTGCCATCGACCCAAGTGACTAGTCACACTGCATTCAGGTCACCAGATCTGGATTATGGGTGGTTCCAAGATGGCAAAATCCCAATCCAAAGATATTTACGGGTCGCCAACTTAGATCTGGCTGTGCATAAACCTGCATGGGTGGGTCTGGGCGTGTTCTCAAAAACGGGGCCCCCAATTTATTCCTGTTTGTCGGAAATCAATCAGCAAGTTTCTTTGAACTCTATTCAAGTCTCAATCTCCAGCTCGCCTGACAATTCCCTGCAGTCATCCAGCTCGTTGCCTATTTCTCTCCAGCGATTACAAGCATCGCCAAAATCCTAGTTTGAACGGCCGCCCCGTACGATTCTGTCTCCCAGATCTAAATATGGCCTGGTGCGTAAGATTCATTTCAATTTTAACCTACGTAAATATCTTCAGACCGTCTGCTCCTTCACTTGTTTATTTTCAATCTTATTCTCGATCATGTTGTGGAAAGCAATGATCGCGCGAACGATCGAACTCAGATACATCACCATCAATTGATCGTTCGTTTTTGACGTGAAGGCCTCTTGTAATTTATTGGAGTGAGAACCGCTCAGGTTAGGCAAAAAGTTGAACACACTCTGCAGCTCGCCAAGAATGTCGTGATTCACTGGCATCTCGCCCGACTGCACCCGGTCCAGATAGCTGCCAATATCCCGTAGCCTCGAGTCGAGGCCTTGTAGCGACTCGAGCTGGCGCGTCAGCCGGCTTGAGAGCGTACCACCGGCAATAGTGCGGACGTCGCGTAACAAATGCTCAACTCCGATCTCCTCGGCCTCCTCAGCAGTCACTTCCGAGGGGCACTGCACGAAGGTCCGGCCCGAAGAAGTGCCGTCCTTTTTGACCTCCTCAATCGAAAAGTACGCATCTGTGGGAACTCCGACATCTTTAGGCAGAACATCTACAATTAGAAGCATGGGGTCGGGGGTATAGCGCTTGAACAGCTCGTTAATTTCGAGATCGGCTGCTCTGAGTTTAGGGCCCGAGTGGTACCAGCCAATCAGCTTCTCTGTGGCGTTGATCTTCTTGAACATTTCCTGCATGTTCTCGATGTAATTTGTGTCCAGATACCAAACATCACTCTGGCGCTCGTCTTCCTCAAATGGCACGGCAAACGAGTTTGCCACTCGCACGACGCCTTTCGACTTTGATCCGAGAATAACGCCAACCACACGTTTCTTGCTGCCTGCAGCCGTGCGATTGTAGTGATCGACCACCGAAAGAAGCACCAATGGTGCCACCGACACTTTCTCTGCTGTCATTTAGTTGTGGTGGTTAAGGAGGTAGTCGTTAAGTGAATGCTGGTGAGGACGTGCGTTTGTCATGCGTGGGTGTACTACTGTAATTCGTTAAGATTGTGCTGGTAGGTATATAAGATGATTTATTAGAATAACCCATAAATTTCATTACGGGGATACAGGCAACACTTTACTTCGAACCAGTATTTCGAACCCCGCTCGGATGTTCGGCCAAATCATTATAGGGCCGCCTGGAAGCGGGAAGTCGACGTACACGAACGGAATGTATCAGTTCATGAACGCCATCGGCCGCAAACCACTGGCTATTAACCTCGATCCCGCTAACGACAAAGTGCCATATGACGCTTCTATCGACATTAGAGACTTCATCACACTAGAACAGATCATGGAATCCGAAAGTTTGGGTCCCAACGGCGGGATAATGTATGCTCTGGAACAGCTCGAGAAAGGAGTCGATGAATTTCTTGCTCAAATTCGCGAAAGCGGCGAGCGAAATTACCTGCTGATTGACTGCCCCGGCCAAGTCGAGCTATTTACGCACCATGGCGCGCTCAAGCAAATCTTTGACAAACTCGCGCAGGATTTGGGTGCCCGACTGGTGGTCATCAATCTTATTGATAGTTTCTATCTCGTTTCCCCAAGCACTTACATCTCTGTTCTTCTACTGTCATTGAGGACCATGCTCCAGTTCGATCTGCCCCACATCAACGTCATATCCAAGATCGACAAACTGCACACATATGGACCGCTACCTTTCAAACTTGATTTTTACACTGATGTTCAAGATGTTGAGCAGATGTACCCACTATTGGACGAAGAAATGGGAGGCAAATACACAAAATTGACCGAGGCCATCGGCGACGTCGTGAGCGACTTCGGGCTGGTAGATTTCCAGGTTCTTGCTATCCAAGACAAGAAGTCTATGATCAGCTTGCTTTCAGTTATAGACAAAGCTAGCGGGTACCTTTTTGGGTCCACAGAAATTGGCGGAGATTCGGTCTGGGTCGATGCGACTCGCCAAGGTGGCTATTTGGGAGGGCCTATTGATATACATGAGCGTTGGATCGAGCACAAGCTAGAGTATGATGAAGCCGAGCGCAAAGAGAGTCTGATTGAAGGCGATAACGAGTCCGCGGATCATTGTCAGAACGAAGACGAAGAGGATGAGGCCTGGCGTGCAGAGATGGCAGCTTTCGAGGCTCAGACAGGTATCAGAGCTAAGAAATGGGATGGCCAGGTTTGAAAATAGATTATTTATTAGCGTTAAGTACTTTCTAGCGAGAGACTTTGTGAGTAGCGGCACGACACTACTGTCAAATTTCAGAAGCAATGGTAGCTAAGAAGTTGATTTCGAATGTAATTCGCAGTTTCGTATTGCAAACACTCTAGCATTCGTGTTTGTTTATCTTTATGAGTACCTGAACACCTTCGAGGTTTGCACTGGCTTGCATAATTTCCTCATGACCTTGACAGAGTCTGACAAAAATCCTCCAAAATCCGGCAAAAAAATGTGGGAATCGGCTAGACCCTGTAATTTCTCGAGTTTGAAGAGGCTTGCTTTTAATGCCCTAACAGGTCGTGCAATTCCAACTCTTGCACCCATTTGGGTTGGCGGCGTCATGCGTGCTCTGTAAAAAGGCATGAAGTACTTTGAGCACAGAGGACATCTCTATGCTTTTTATGGATCGAATAACTTATTAAATAAACTATAGCAGTCGGTCTCGGTCGCTAAAGTAGCGGCTCTGGGCATGTCCACGCATCTCCTCGTCGTCGGGGTAAGGCAGAGAGCCTGTGCTATTGTGGTATTCATAGACGTGATTTGCCTGCTGTGGGTACGCCATATCGTTATACTGGTAAGATTTGGAGTAAAGATGATCCTGTGACTGATATCGGCTTTGGTTCTGGCTCTGACTATCGTTTTGGTTCTGGTACACATTGTAAGAGTCATTGTGATACGGCTGGTATTCTAAAAGGCTGTCATCAACGTTTGCCCGGTGCTGCTGCCACGCGCTAGAAGGCTCCAAGGGTGACGCATAGTGTGACTGAGCCTCGTAAAGGGGATCGGGCAGCACCTCTAAACCAGGTGTATTGAATGGATCGTCTTCGTCGAAGCTCTGTTTGCTCTGCTGCAAACCCTGAAACACATCTTCGCCGGTCTGCAGTGCTGGGTTTTCAAGGTACTTCGGCAACGAGCTATTCATTTCGGCTTCAGTCGTAGCTGCGGCCACGGCCTCAGCGTGCTGCAGAGTTGTGATCGGCGTCTCCAATGGTCTGAACATCACAGGGTTTTCGTAAATGGCATCAAGACCGCCTTTTTCAGGAAGATCCTCAAGCATATCATCGTCGCCAGCTATTGATTCGTCAGTGAAGAAGAAGAAATGCTGGTCAAAATGCATATGCGACACCACTTTGAACAGAAGAACAAGAACAGGCAGCGGTGCAACAGCCATTGCATAGATCCACGAGCCTTGAACCCATACTACACACAGAAGCATCAAGTTGCCAAACCCCGTGGCAAACAGCACGTAGTTGTTGATACTGGGCCAGAACGCGGCGTTTGACTCGTGCTTTGTGTAAAACATATACATCAGCTCGTATTGCTTGAGCGGAACCGCCAGCGCAAAATAGAATGCAATAATTAGAAGCACCAGCGGCTGAATTGTTGTGAAGCCCAAAGCAATTGTTGCGTGGAAAATCGGCCAGATCAGCTGTACAGAGTATGGAAAACTCTGCGGTTGTGCCCATTCGGCCCGTTGTCGTGGGGTCACCGTACCAAATAGACGAATAAACGCGCGAGTTGTCAGGCTCAGAAGTTGTATTAGATCGATGAGGAGGCCAAGGTTACTTTTCAAAAGATACATGACCCAGAAACTCGAGACATTAATGATGGCTGTGGCTATACGGCTTCCCAACTTCATCTCCTCAAAAACTTCCTTGGCAGTGAGCTGCTCGTTGCTCTGAACTTCAGAAATAACCATGGCCACGATGTCCCATACAACGCCCATCAGAGTGAACACAAAGAAGTTATTGAAGAAGAAAAAAACATAGAGCTTACGGACAACTTCGTGCTCGCGAGAGATTCGCGTGACTTTGCCCTGCCAGTTGCTGAGTTTGCGTAGAATCCACGGCAAGATCATGAACACCAAAGTTGTGATGAACGGAGCTAGCACACCCTGCAATACCGAAAACCAGAACTTGTGCGAGTCCATGGCCGACTGGAATGCGGGCCAGACTGCACCAAGCCGGCTGAGGTCCGAAAGAAAACAGCCAATAAAGGCGTTAGGCACAATCCAAAGCAGCATCAAAGCAGCAAATATCACGTTCATCCACCATTGTTTATTTGCACGCTGGATCCGGCTCAGCAACATGTTCGGCCATATAATTCCGTTAGGTGGTGGAGCCAGTCTAATAAATGCTCCGTTGAATCGCTTGCGGCGGAACTCGTGGGCCACGGTGTGGGCTCTCGTCTGTTTTCTATACGAAATAAACCCAAAAGGCAGTACTTTGCGGCTTGCAGTACGACATGCCTCACGTTCCATTGTAATTTTCGCCGCCAGTTGCTCGGAGAGCCGGGTGTAGTGGTCAATAGCGTCTGTTTTCGGGGCCCCTTTCTCGACTTGGCACTGAGGCCGCGGGTCGGGTTTGCCCCGCTTGAGCGCCTTCTCGTGTTGAATCATATACTTTTCGAGCTTTAAAATTGTTTCTTTGTGCTCCAATAACAACTTCTCAAGATGAAGCACCGAGCGGCCTACAGAAGTGCTCGGGTCGTCGCTAGATCGGTGGCCCTTGGCTTTCAGGTGCTCGTCGATGTTTTTCGCGAATTTGGACATTCCTTTGTCGGAGCAACAGATTTTAGGCAGATCACAAACGAGGACCGTGCGATTCTCGATGCGCTCCTGGTGATCAGCTGCCACAAAGATGGCCCTTCTCTGTTTGAGCACAATGCCAAAGTTCCGCCAAAGCATGAACAGCATCCAGCCCGTTAAAACCCAGCCCATGACGATATGCGCAATGACTGGGGTACCTGATAACAGAGTTGGGGTCATCAGAATGAACGCATCAGATTTGCCTAGATTCTCGCCATATTTCGAGCGAAGATTGAACACAACATTGATAGGAATGCCTACGCAGCAGCCGATCAGAGCCATAACAATGAACGCATCGCGTAGCATTTTGAGACATCTGAGGTAGGCTGCCGCGTCAAGACCACATTTGCTAATAATTTCTTCCTCTGACGTTTTGAACAACGCCTTACTGAAGCTGATAACGCCCGAGCCTGGGTATTCGAAGATGCCGTTTTTGGTCTTGGGCGAATAAAGTCGTTTGTTTTTAGGCCGCAGAAGCATGAAGCAAATCAAAACAAGAATCGAACCACCCATTGAGACTACTAGACCCGCCAGCACAGAGTTAGAAGAATACTTTGAACTGTTTAAAGAAGATCGCAGTTCTGAGAGCAGTAGATCTGCCGTAGACTCACGCGAGACTAGACTCATGGCACATAAATTGAACGATCAGACACGATATAATCTCTCGCCGAAATGAGAGAAGCGAGTATAACTCGAGCACAGACTTTTTGGACCGGAAATAGCAAGAACGACAACGTGGTTCAGATCTAGTTTTTCCACTCCTCAAAAACGAGGGTTCTGGCAAAACTGTAGCGGGCCCTCCTTAGCGATTCTGGGCAAGGGCTATGTGGGTCCGCATGAGGCGAGAAAAGGGAGCTAAACGAGCGGTTTCTTTTGAAGTACTTTGGGTTGACTCTAGCTTGAAACAACCATCTGGATACACACAAGCATGTCTTTTTTTAGGACACTGTCTCACTGAAGAACAGTTTTTTTCTGATTTGGGCCCACGTCACCCGTTTCATGTCTTGCCAAGTCTTTTTTAGAGGTATGCATGACCTAGCAGGAGGTCCCATGTTAGTTATCATAATAAATAATATATACAACGAAAATTGCAATTTTGGCAATAGTAATACAAGAATCTCACTTTTTTTGAAAAGCCTGCTTTTCATGTTCTAGTCGCTTTCTCGCTTTAGCATCGCAATTGCGTATTGCCTCATCAGTAAGTGGGTCAGACTGGATTCGCTTCGACTTGAGAAAAGTTTCCTTAGCAAGAACCTCGTCACCCTGGCCGAAAATAGCTTGTGCCTTGCGGTAATACGCTTTGGCCTTTTGCAGCGGTCGCAGCTCAATCTCAGGCATAGCCAAAGCCTTGTCTGCAGAATCAATGGCTAATACGAAGTCCTGTGATTTGGCCGCACAGAGCGACATATTTAACAGAGCGTGTAACTTGTAGGTCGTTAATTGCTCTAGTTCAGGATCAGGCAAGTGCTCAGGGAAATAACTGAACCCATAATGGAATGCTTTTTTGTATTTGAGGGTAGCCACCTTGTAATTTTGTTTTTGAAATTGTGCTTTGGCTAAATCAAGCAAGTCGCCGATCACCTTCAAAACGGTTGAGGGAACACTTTCGATAATACGAGGCTCTCTAGAATAGCTCGAGTTATAGCTATCGCCATAAGCATCGTTTACAAACGGCGTTGGCTCGGATTTTTCTAGAAGCCGGGCCGCCTTGACTGCCTTGCCCAAATGCTGTTGGCCCATTATCACCAACCCAACGGGTACAAATGCAAGCGGAAGACCTTCAGCCTCCTTTCTAGGCAAATTCCAGGGAATTGCAAGATCCAGTCCGTTTGTAGCCAAGCAGAAGGCCGATACTTTCTCGATCTGGTCAGGCACTCTATGGGCCTCTCCTACGAGAGAAATGCCTTGTTCGGTGTCGAACCGGTATAAATAGCACATAATCTCCGGGTCCTCATCAAACTTCACTCGTGATCCATCCAATTTCAGCAGCTGATGCTGAACAAACGAGCTAAGCGCTGGAAACTGGGTATTGAATAGAATGAGGGCTCGTGACAGGTCCTGAAATTCCAGCAATAGCCGCAGCCGGGGTCCCCCAGCGGGCTCGTTGTAAGTCACCAGCTGATGTATTTCGGCTTCCGTGAGCTGATTCTGTTCGAGCATCCAACAATGTGGTCAATCAAAGGCGATCGGTTGTGAATTAAGTTCTCAAAGATTGGGTCGAGATGGGAGAAAGGCACGAGCTGATTACTCGACGCTGGAGAATCGGCCGAGGGTTCTCTGGCGTTGGGTAATGCATCACTTTCAGGTCCTGAATCGTCCTCAGAATTGAACTCGTCTTCAGCTAGGTTGGTGTCCTGGAAGTGAACCAGTTTGCTCCGATTGGCTGGAATTGCCGAAAGATGGCCGCGGTTCTCCACAATTTCCATAGTACGTAGATCGACCACATCTCCTTCGTCCTCGTCGTATTCGAATCTCGAGAGCATTTGTTCGAAATGCGACCTCTGTGCACGTCTTTGGTAGCTAGAAAGCTGCTCGACTTCCTTTATAAATATTTGGTTCTTGTCAAGCTCTTCATCTTCGCCTGATTCGGGCTGAGACTCTGACTCCACAAAGCTGGCAGACAGCTTGCGTTTGAGCAGGGAACCACGGGGCAGCGGCTTTATTTGCCAATCGGTTAAAGTTTTCGAGTTTGATTCGCTTTTCTCGTCAGCCGAAGACTCATAATCGCTCGATTGGCTGGCTCCGTCGTCTATATAAGACTCTCCACTAGAGTCGTCCATCAGGGACCAATCAGTCAGCTTGCGAATGCATTCCGGGGGGCATTTGAGGGTCTGTGGGGCCCGCTGTTTCGGGCCGTATCTAGGACAAAATACGCTCAGCTTCACACTTAGACAAAAATACGGGTCCATTATTGTGAGTTTACAGAGAAGGCTGCAATCTACCCATGGCAAGCCTGGCAAAACAGCCCAAAGAGCAACGGGCCCAAAAATTGATGGAGCGGCAGGAACCGCAAATTCCGCCGAGAAATTCTCACCCCTCAAAACAAATCTCTCATCTTCTAGTCTTCCATCAACTTCTCAGACACAAAACATGAGTGAAGCCCTGTGGACACTACCAAATATTCTGACCATGTCCAGGTTAGTAGCTTCTCCGGTGTTGGGCTACTTGATTGTTCAGGGCGAAATTAAGTGGGCCGTTGGGCTATTTGCATACTCTTGTGTTACTGACTTTTTGGACGGCTGGATTGCCCGGAAATACAACAAAGGCTCGGCCATGGGCTCTGTATTGGACCCTGCAGCCGACAAAATGCTGATGATGACGCTTGCATCATGTTTAACCGTTGCTGGGGCAGTGCCCTGGTGGTGCGGCGCTACTGTACTAGGCCGCGACTTTTTACTAGGTCTTTGGGCTTTGCAATTGCGGTACGCTTCGCTGCCTCCCCCAAAAACAATGAAACGATACTGGGATATGACGATTCCTTCGGTGCAGGTGTACCCTTCTCAGCTATCAAAATGGAACACATTCTTTCAAATGATTTATTTGGGAGTGACATTGAGCGATGGGGTCTTTGAATTGGGTTCAGACTTTATGCATCTGTCTTTGGCCGTCCTGGTGACTTCCACTACCCTTGCGAGCGGCATTGATTATATTGTCAATCGGCCCTACAAGTTCATCAACCAGGCAAAATAATCTTATCCCGAAGAATAAATAAATTTCTACGGGGGTTTCCAAAGCATAAATGTCGTATTTATTCCAGACATCCCATGAAAGTCTGGCGTGTCATGAGGTTCAGTCGAAGTTCATGCATCGCTTGATGAACCCTGCTGAATATAGCCAGCAAGACCTTCAAATTGGCATATGTGCCGCATTTTTGAGGAGTCGTTCAGCGAATTAGCAGAAGAAATACATAAATTATACGAGCGATCAGTCGAAAGTTATTTTCTTGCCCTGACTTTCAACAATGCTTGTTTTGGCCCGCTGAGCACTCGAAAGTGCGGCTCCAGGCGTGGGTCTGAAATTTCTGCGCTCAGGGCGGCGTTCCTTATTATCTCTGTGTTTAGGAGCACGATGACCGTTATGAGATCGATCATCTCTGGGCGGGCGAACTCTATCCTCGCGCTTGTGTTGAGTGGCATCATGCGGCTGCTCTCCTGTTTCGGAAATCTCTGCTCTTGGCTTCTCTCCTCCAGGACGGCGAGCGCTGCGATCTTCACCGTATTCCATGCGCAACATACGGCCATTTAGTTTACGGCATCGTTTGTCGCCCAGAGCCTTGGTGGCCGCATCAATCTCTTTGAAATCAATGAACGAAAATCCTTTGCATTTTCCAGTATCCTGGAATGTTGCCGTTCTGATTCTAGAAATCTCACCGCAGTGCTGGAAATGTAATTCCAATTGTTCATCAGTAGTATCGAAGCTGAGGTTTCCAACAAAGAGGATTCGCGAAGGAGGATTCTTCTGCTCACGCTCTTCTTTCGAAGGACGACCTTCGAAGGAGTTCGCAGCCTTTATCAACACATTTCGACCGTTGAATTCTGTTTCCGACAATGAGATCACCGCATTCATCTGCTCTTCAGTGCGGAAATCAACATAGGCGAAGCCCTTTTCTGCTTTCAAAAAAATGCGAGTGATATCTTCCTTAGCCAAAATACGGCAGTTGTTGAGCAGAAAATTGGTCAATTCGATCTGAGTAACTGAAAAACGTAGATTACCGATCCACACACCGTGGAGCGACTTTTTAGGCGGCTCAGTCTTGGCAGTTTCGGACTCCGGTGCAGGCGCCTCAATCTTGCCCTTCTTGAGCAATCGCTGTTCCTTCTTGTTGAGAGGCTTCGGTGCATTAGCATCGATCTCGAGCTCTTCAAAATCTCTCTTCATTGCTCACTTGTATCAATCGGGCCAGATGCCTAAAGGTATAATACTTTATTCTAAATTTTTGAAAGTGGGCTGGGATTTAACTTAGGGCTAGGTTCTGATGGCAGGGAACTAAGATTGAAACTCAGTATTCAGCGGATCAATGAATCGCCCTAAATGTTTGTTAATTTGACTGTCCGAATAATTAATGCATTTTTGGAAATCTGAGATTTGAAATAAGGGATCCGATCTTCAAGAATTGAGAATGAGTCGAAAAGTTCACAGCGAATTTACGCGCATTGCACTAGTTACACATCTAAAAGATCATGCCACTTTTGGTGGGGCGCTGGCGCTTTTTCAGCGCAACAACATGGAAATCCTTTTCGCTTCATTATTTAAACAATGTGAAAAGCTGAAACTCTCCAGCACTAAATATCCACTTTCACCATTTCGACGGCTACAATTCAAAACTTGAACATTTTTGTGCAGCTGTCATCTTCCTAGAATATTCAGTGCCTGTGATGATGGGAACCATATCTGGAACTTTGAAGTTACGACACGGTAAACCGGCGTGCTTTCAAACTACCACAATTTCTGTATTTTTGCTCGTGCCGAATTATAAATTGATACCAGTATTCTAATCTATAGTGCATGACGAGCGGGGTACTTCTCTATTAGGCAACGCAAGTGCTGCATGAAGTCGCTCCTAACTTTGAACTGCAAAAGCCCTGGGTACTCAAAACTCACTCACAGAATCTATGCCCTTATGCGTTCAAAAAAGGAGCAGTGATTTGAGAATATTCTGCTTTGCCTAACGGTAAAAGTTTTGGTCCCCAGCACGGTGGCTCTGCATTAAAGCATCATTATGCTACGGATAACCGCGACTCTAGCATACATATTCTTGTAAGCAGTCATGCAAAGTATCTTGAGAAACTTGATTATGCTTCCTTATTCCAGCGTTATGGCCTGGCGTTGAATCTTAATCGGGCGAGATGGCCTGGCATCTGCTCCCTAAAGGGCAGCTACAGGAGTGCATGAGACGGGATCATCTCAATTAGGATGCAATAAGCGTTCTCGAAAAAAATGGCTCTCTAGAGTTACCCTTCCTGGAACAACTCTTTATTTGTTTCCGAATCCATAAAGGCATGTGATAGTAATACGCAAACTATATAAGTCCCTGATCCCCCCACAAGTTTGCACCTCTGTTTTTACCGTCCCGAGTCCCCGATGAGCTTAAGGCTCCAAGCTTATACCATCACAGCTTGTATAGGTAGTGAACCTATGTTGAAAGGATTTCAGAAACTGAATGGCTCATAGCGACGGAAAAACATGGGCTCGGGTGACACTCGAGTCCTGGTTAGAGCAAATCTATGCTCTTGTTGCTGTTCATCAGTTGCAGCACCACACAAATTCAGACCCTGAATCCAAACATGATACCTCAGATTTTGACGGACTGAAGCGCTCAGAATTTATGAGCTAATCTGCTTCCCGCGTGTTGGAACTCCAGAAGCTGCTGGGCTCCTCGCCCGCGGATCGAAACATGTGAGCCGATTTGTGCCGCAAAAACTTGTCTACTGGTTGGGAGGCCGGTCCGGCAATTTGCGCTGGCATTTTTCGCGAAGATTTGTCTACTGGTTGGGAGGCTAGTATGACAGATTTCACATTGTCGAAGCCTGATTGTGAGCTACTCAGCTATCCGAGTGTTGGAATCCCAGAAGTTGCTGGGCTCTTCGCACGCGGATCGAAACATGTGAGCCTATTTGTGTCGCGAAAGAATGTCTACTGGTTGGGAGGCCAGTAGACTGAGCTGCGCTAGGGCTCGATC
>JAJMSA010000035.1:0-21798 GCA_030558175.1 Wickerhamiella musiphila
TTTTTGGGGGGATCAGGAGTTTTTATAGCTCGCCAGTCAGTATCACATGCTTTGATGGATTCGGAAACAAATGCAGGTTAGTTTAAAAAGTGTAACTTTAGAGAGCCATTTTTTTCGAAAACGCTTATTGCATCCTAATCGAGATAGTCCCGTCTCATGCATTCCTGTAGCTGCCCTTTAGGGAGCGGATGCCAGGCCATCTCGCCCAATTAAGATTGAACACCAGGCCATTGTGTTGGATTTAAGAAATATAATGAGTTGATTTTACATATATTGCATGAGTGCTTACAAGAATATCCATGCTAGAGTCGCGATCATCTGAAACATAATGATGCTTTAATGCAGAGCTACCGTGGAGGGGACCAGACTTTTACCGTTATGCAAAGCAAACGAGTTTTAAAATATTGCTTCGTTTTTTGAACGCATACGAACATAGTTTAAGTGGGCAATTGTTCAGTATCTGGAGCTTTTGCAGCTCAAAGTAGAGAGCGACTTCATGCTGCACTAGCCTTGCCTAATAGGGACATGCCCCGCTCGTCATGCACTATAGATTAGAATACTGGCATTGATTTAGAGTTTGGTGATAGCAAAACTAAAGTAATTGTGGTACTTGAAAAGCACATCGGCTGACCATGTAGTAACTTCAAAGGTCCAGATATGGATTCTATCATCACAGGTTTTGAATATTCTAGGAGGATGACATGCGTCAGCTGAAGTGAGGCATAATATCAGCTGGCCAGAATATGAGGACTTTATGCGGCACAACTACAAAATTGATTAACTGGTAACGTCCCTAAAACTCATCTGTTCGTGAAACAAACGGGTGAGATCGTGGCTCTGAGCAATTTATGCATTGGAAATCTAAGTTGGAGTCTGCTCGCAAGAACTTCAGAATGCAATTAAAACAAGTTTGATTATCACTATACAAATCTTACTGGCTCGAAGTTCTGGATACTGCCATGTCACAGCGTATAATTACAGCTTCATTCCGTTTTGATTGCTCGTTTCCTTAGATGCAAGTCCTACGCCGCCGATTTTGCATTGCATATGTACGATCGATTGTCCAGATCGCATATCACCAGATCTCGGACCAGAAATCTTGTCTTTCAAATACACAAATATTCGAAAGAATGTATTTTGACGAGTATACTAGGAACATCACTAGGAATCATGCTGCGTCTGCAAAAGTCAGAGCAGCAGGAGTCCTCTTGCAATAGCTAGGGCATTTCAAAGTAATATGAGCTTGAAGCTCGTTTTTACAGCCGTGCAAGAAAATGAAAAGGTCTAATAAAGATTAACAGGAGCTTAAAGGAACTTGAAGTCGGGAAAGCCACAAATTTGGGTGGGAATGTCACGTATAGATAGGCGGTTTGAGCAGAGGAGTTCAGTCTCAAAATCAGTATAAGCAATAGCTAGTTGTTAAGTATGTATTAAAGGTCCTAAGCTTTTGAATACTACGTCTTAGCCAGTTGAAAGCCACAAAAAGCGTATTTGAGGAAGATGCTCGACTCGAAAAACTCGATAAAACATATGCACAACGAATCGGAATTTTTATTGTTCGTACAGCTCTCAGTACAGATTTTCAAGATAAGTGTAACCTTTGAACACGTAATTTATTTGTTCAAGATTTATATTAGTCTAGTTGTTGTCGAATATAGTTGAAAATGGATGCAACACCGGCCGCGTTTATCTTCGTCCAGCTGCCCCCTTTGCATACTACCACATATATGTGCAGTTTTGCGCAGTAATATGCAAGTGTCTTTGCATGAAGATCTGAATGGGTACTCTGAAGAATGTTTGGCTTGAATCTGATGGCTGATAGACTTTGATTAGAATCAGGCTGAATTTTCGCAATGATGCGCAAGTCCCTGCTTTGATCTCGAGCTTGTAGTCGTACTGGCCCGTCTACCAGCAGTCGAACAGTTCCGGAACATTTCAGATCCGAACATGAAGCAGGTTGTCGGACTACCGTCCCGAGATCTGTCAGATGAGACCAGCGAGCAGCTTAACTCGCTAGCCTCCCAACCAACAGACAAACACTTGCGGGAGATGCCAGAACAAAACATAGCAAAGCTTGTCATACTAGCCTCCCAATCAGTAGACACAAGTTTGCGGTAGGTGACAGATCGAACCCTAGTGCAGCTCAGCCTACTGGCCTCCCAACCAGTAGACAAACCCGCGAAACATATCAGCGCCGGTTGCCTTGCTGGTTGGGAGGCCAGCAAACAACTTTTTGTGACGTATTTCAGATCAAAATAGCGCGCTGGTTGTCTCACTAGCCTCCCAACCAGCAGACAAACGTTCGCGACAAATGTCAGAACCCAAAATAGTGCAGCTTGTCTTACTAGCCTCCCAACCAGAAGACAAGTTTTCGCGATACAACTCGGCTCACAAGTTTCTATCCGCGTGTGAAAAGTCCCGCGACGTTTGTGACTTCAAGACTTGGGTAGCTGGACAGCTCCTATCCCTGCTTTCACGCAGCGAAATACTTCGTACTGGCCTCCCAACCAGAAGACACGTATTTGCAGCAGATGCCAGATCAAAACATAGCGCAGCTCAGCCTACTGACCTCCCAACCAGTAGACGAATACTCGCAAACAATGCCAGCGCAAATTGCTTAACTGGCCTCCCAACCAGTAGACAATTTTTCGCGACACCACTCCGCTCACATATTTCGATCATCGTGCAAAGAGCCCAGCAACTTCTGGGATTACAACACTCGGGCAGCGGATTGGCACATATATGATGAGCGTGTTAGTACGTCGAAATTCGAAGTATCATGATTGAATTCACTGAATTCGTGTGGTGCCGCAATTGATTGACAGCAGCAAGAGCACATGTTTGCTCTAACCAGGACTCGAGTGCTACCCGAGACCATGTTTTTCCGCCGCTATGAGCCATTCAGTTCCTGAAATGCTTCCAACATAGGTTCAACACCTATACAAGCTTCTATGGTTGGAGCTTGGAGCCTTCAGCTCATTGAGGACTCGGGACGGTAAAAACAGAGATGAAGAGAATCAGGGGAATCAGGGAGTTATATAGCTCGCCAATCAGTATCACATGCTTTGATGGATTCGGAAACAAATGCAGGTTAGTTGCAGGAAGGGTAACTCTAGAGAGCTATTTTTTTCGAAAGCGCTTATTGCATCCAGATCGAGATAGTCCCGTCTCATGCACTCCTGTGGCTGCCCTTTACGGAGCGGATGCCAGGCCATCTCGCCCAATTAAGACCCAACGCCAGGCCATTGTGTAAGATCAAGGAAGTATAATGAGTTCATTTGAGAATCATTGCATGAGTGCTTACAAGAATGTCCATGCTAGAGTCGCGATCCTCCGTAGCATAACGATGCTTTAATGCAGAGCTACCGTGGTGGGGACCAGACATTTCACCGTTACGCACAGCGGAATATTTTGAAAATGTTGCTCCTTTTTTTTGGCGCATGGAGGCATAGTTGTGATGGGCAATATTTTAGTATTTTGAGCTTTTGCAGCTCAAAGTTGAGAGCGACTTCATGCTGCACTAGCCTTGCCTAATAGAGAGATACCCCGCACGCCATGCACTATAGATTAGAAACCTGGCATCATTTATAGTTTTGTGAGAGCGAAAATGCAGCAATTGTTGTAGGTCGAAAGCACGTCGGTTGATTATGTCGTGATCTCAAACTTCCAGATACGGTTCCCCTTATCACAGGCTCTGAATATTCTAGGGTGACGACATAAGTCAGCTGAAGTGAGGCATAATATCAGCTGTCCTACATGATGCGCTCAGGAAACTAGCAAAGTGTGTGAGTAGAGCAGCAGTTCACAAAAATTTCGAATAATATTTCCGGCGCCAAAACGCCAATGCGGCAGACCAAATCCGCAGTAATCCTTGAGCGGCATTAGCGTGCCATTCTAGAAGAAAGGAACCCTGTGAATTCCACGCGCCTACGAGACTGAGTGTGGATTGTCCCAAACTTTGAGGGCAGTATTCAGCACAGTTACAGATAATCAATTAGATCTGTTTCGTAACTTGTCTGTTTTTGAAACGAGTGGGTGTGATCGTGAATCTGAGCAATTTATGCATTCGAAATGCGCAGGAAATCTAACTTGGAATCTCCTCGCGACTCCTTCAGGAAGCAATTAAAACAAGTTCGATTGTCGCTATCAAACACTCACTGGTTTCCGGTTCTGAAAACTGCCATTTGGCAGAATATAATTGAAACTTCCCCCAGTTTTGATGCCTCGTCTTCCTAGACGCGAGTCCTACGTAGCCAGTTTACATTGCATATGTACGATCAATTGTTCAGATCGCATATCACCAGATCTCGGACCAGAAGTCTTGTCTTTCAAATATAAAAATATTTGAATTCAGGTGATTTGAGGAGGTTTTACTAGGAACATCACTAGGAATCATGCTGTGTCTACAAAAGAAAGAGCAGCAGCAGTCCTCTTGCAAGAGCTAGGGCATTCCAAAGTAATATGAGCTTGAAGCTCTTTTCTGCATCTGCGTGAGACAATCAAAAGGCCTCCCAACCAGCAGACAAACCTCTTCGACATACGCCAGATCAGAACAGCGCGCTGCTTGTCTCACTAGCCTCCCAACCATAAGACAAACACTTGCGAAAGATGCCAGATCCAAACATAGCGGAGCTTGTCCTACTAGCCTCCCAAACAATAGAAACGCTTCAGCGATACACGCGGGATCCCATGTTTCGATTAAAGTGCAGAAAGCCCAGCAAATTCTGAGACTGCAACACTCGGGCAGCTGGGCACCTCATAACCCTGCTTTGACACAGCGAAATACTTAGTTATGGCCTCCCAACCAGTAGACACGTATTTGCAGCGGATGCCAGATCAAAACATAGTGTAGCTCCGCCTACTAGCCTCCCAACCAGTAGACAAATCTACGCGAAAAATGCCAGCGCAAATTGCCTGACCGGCCTCCCAACCAGTAGACAAGTTTTTGCGGCACAACTCGGCTCACATGTTTCGATCCGCGGGCGAAGAGCCCAGCAGCTTCTGGGATTCCAACACTCGGATAGCTGAGTAGCTCACAATCATGCTTCGACAATGTGAAATCTGTCATACTAGCCTCCCAACCAGTAGACAAATCTTCGCGAAAAATGCCAGCGCAAATTGCCTGACCGGCCTCCCAACCAGTAGACAAGTTTTTGCGGCACAACTCGGCTCACATGTTTCGATCCGCGTGCAAAGAGCCCAGCAACTTCTGGGATTTTAACACTCGGGCAGCTGATTGGCTCATATATCACAAGTTTGGTAGTTCATCAAAATCTCGAAGTATCACAATCGGATCAGGTTCTGAATTTGTGTGGCGCTGCAATTGATGAACAGCAACAAGAGCATAGGTTTGCTCTAACCAGGACTCGAGTGTCACCCGAGCCCATGTTTTCCCGCCGCTATAAGCCATTCAGTTTTTAAAACTCTTCCAACATAGGTTCACTACCTATACAAGCTTTGATGTTATCAACTTGGAGCCTTAAGCTCATCGGGGACTTGGGACGGTGAAAACAGAGATGGATAGAATCTGGGGCATCAGGGACTTATATAGTTCGCAAATCACTATCACCTGCTTTTATGAATTTGGAAACAGATACAGAGTAAGTCCAGGAAGGGAAACTGTAAAGTGCAATTTTTTCGAAAACACTTATTGCATCCGGATCGAGATGGTCCCGTCTCATGCACTCCTGTGGCTGCCCTTTACGGAGCGGATGCCAGGCCATCTCGCCCAATTAAGATTCAACGCCAGACCATAACGCCGGGTTAAGGAAGTATAATGAGCTTACGTGAAATACATTGCATGAGTACTTGGAAGAATATCCCTGCTAGAGTCGCGATCGTTTGTAGCATAATGGTGCTTTAATGCTCAGATACCATGTTAGGAATCAGACATTCTACCGTTGCGCACGGCGGAATACTTTCAAGATATTGCTCTGTTTTTGAGCGCATAGAGGCATAGTTTCAATGGGTAATTTTCAAGTACCCAGAGCATTTGCAGCTCAAAGTTGAGAGCGACTTCATGCTGCGCTAGCCTTGCCTGATTGAGAGATACCCCGCTCGTCATGCACTATATATTAGAATACTGGCATCGACTTACAGTTTGGTACGAGCAAAATTGCGACAATCGTGGTAATTTGAAGGCGTAGGTTTATACGGAGCTGCAACGAGAAAAATTATCAATTACCCAGCTTTAGACTTAATTTGGGTGGCAGCCAATTCCGTTCTTTGAGATTGAGCATTTTGTCTTGCTGGTCCTCCTAACAGCAGACGACCTTTCGCTGAACATTTCAGATTCGAACATGGAGCATTTTGTCGGAATAATGTAGCAACCAGTGGAGTAACCTTAGGGGCAATTTATATCAGATCATTAAGGAGCTTGTCGTGCCAGCTTCCCAACAAGTAGGCCAGGCTTTTGTCACAGATGCGCAGCTTGTCGTACCGGCCTCCAAACCAATAAACTAACTTTCAAAACACACATTAGACAAACCATTGCGGTGTATATTAGCTATTTGTATGAACATTTATGATTTTCACTCCATATAAAGTTCCTAACCTGGGTGGGTAACTCGAGTGGACAGTCCAGATCATGCCCGCTTGTTGCAGCCTAATCGATACGGTTCATGCGATTCTATGGGTGCCCTGTTCAGAGCAGACGCCAGGCTATTTCGCCCGAGTAAGAGACGCTTCGATATCTTTTGCTTCCCACCAAAAACACTAAATATTTTCCAGAGTATCGTCTCTCGAGAAAGTCTACAGCATGGCGTTAACGTATCGCAGAAGCAAGATAAAAGTCTTTGATGAATCGGACCTATGGTTCGAGCAACAAAATAGCCAAATAATCATTAAATTCCGATTTGCTACGTAAATCATCTACAGCTTCGCACTCTCAGCGTACAGAGCAACATCGGACTTTGCGTTTTCTTTGAGATTCCTACGCAAGATTTTGCCAGAAGGACTCTTGGGCACCTGGTCGACGACTACAATGCCACCCCAGAGTCGTTTGTGCTTGGAAACTTTATTGTTGAACCACTGCACGATCTTGAGCGGATCTCCACGCTGCGTAAGCACGACATACGCACGCGGATATTCGGTGACTCCGTCAGAATCAGGCACTCCGATAACTGCAGCGTCGGTGACATCGTCGTGTTGCAGGAGCAGCGACTCAAGCTCGGCCGGAGCGACCTGGTGGCCCTTGCTCTTGATGAGCTCCTTGATACGGTCAACAATGCGCCACTGGCCAGTTTTGTCGACCACTGCTATGTCGCCGGTGCGCAGCCAGCCATCGACGAAGGTCTCGTCATTGGCCTTCTTGTTTTTGAGGTACCCCTTCATGACCTGTGGCCCACGGAACCAGATCTCGCCGCGCTCACCCTCAGGCACATCTCGAAGCGTTTCCGGGTCGACGAGACGTGCCTCAGTATCGCAGAGAAGCCAGCCGGTTGTTTCGTTGTTGTAATTATCAGGGTCATAAGCAGCTTGCAAAACCACAGGGCTTGTTTCGGTGAGGCCGTAGCCCTGGGTGAATCTGGCTTTGGGAAGCGCCTTCTCAGCCAATCTCAGCGTCGATTGTGAGATCGGTGCCGCGCCCGAGTTCACATAAAGCAGCAATTCACGAACCTCGGGGTACTTATTCACGAGAGGGTGTTTGGCCAGCAGCAGGATGATCGGTGGTACGAGCAGGAGCGAGCCGATCTTGTACTTGACAATTGACTGCAGCAGGTGCTCGAAATCAAATTTTTCGAACACAACGTTCGTGATGCCAAAATTGTACGCAGTCCAAATGTACTGACTGAGGCCGTAAATATGGCTCATGGGCAGTATGGCGCCAATCGTGGCTCCGGAATCAAGCATAGCTGCCGGATGGGCCGAGATCTGGCGCATATTGGCAACCATGTTACGATGCGTAGTGATCACACCCTTGGGAAGACCGCTAGTTCCACTGGAGAAGCAGTAGTACGCAGGTTGTTCCATGCCATCGACCTCCGCGGGTTTCGCAAACGGGATCTGTGGGTCGTTGATAGCGGCCCGGATGTCGTTCTTAATTTCTGTGAAAGAGATGATCCGCACGTTGGCCTTGGCCTTAGCGACGGCCTCTTCGGCAGTTTTGACGACCCTATCGTCGGCAATTAGGAACTTCGCCTCCGAGAAGCCAACCTGATGCGCAAGCTCCTCCGCATTATAGGAAATGTTGGCCGGGGTAATGATGGCTCCCAGACTCAAGACACCGGCATGCAGGGTGTGCGTGTAGATGGAGTTGAAAATAAATAGACAAACTACATCGTTCGCCTGGATGCCGTACTTCTTGGCCAGCACACTGCCGTATTTCAGGTCGCCCAGATGAGTATCGCCAAAGGTGAGGGTTTCGCCAGTGGCCGCATCAATATACGCAGGTGTGTCCGCGGCCTGGGGCTTCATGGGGTTCAGAAAATCCTCAACACCATTATGGCGCGGGAATACACCAGCAGACGGGGAAGGCGATGTGTAGATCATGGATCAATGTGGTGACTCTGTCGAAAGGAGAAGAAGACGGATATACCAGAATGTGGAGGAATGCGGGGCGTTGGGTAACTGTTATATAGTTTCGCAAGGTGCGTTTCTCTACCCTTGGGGCTAGGGCAGTGTCTAACACCGATCGTTAATAAATGTGTTTTTGTGGTCTTGGGTGGTAAAGAGATGCTCGAACCGCAGTGGTCATTTTCATAATATGTTTTTAACTTTTGAAAACCAAAGTTACGCTGTTGCAGATATTCCAGCCTCGAAAGATCCACTCAACACGTCGCTGAACGCTCATGCGGGGTAAAGGGCTAACCTGCATGGACCGATCTCGACGCTCTTTGGCCGGTCGGTTCTCGTCTAGAGAAGGGAAAAATCGTTCAACTTTGCCGAAACCCCTGATCTTAGTAAGATATTTCTGGGAATACACGAATTGATTTTTAGGAGCGGAGCAGTACTTGTGAATGTCAGGGAAAAATCGAATTCCAGACGCGAATCGGCAGAAATGATGCCAGCAGATTCTGAAATTTCATCGCTTTCTCAGCTCGCTCCAAAGTACTTTAAATTACAGACACTTTCATCATTGGGCTTATATTTGCACGCCTAATCAACAACTCGGCGGCCCGTAGTCAATGTGCGGATCAACCTAATACGTTCTGAATGCAAACGCTCCTTAGCCGAATTTGGGCACTTTTCTCGGCTAACTGCGCGGTGAGTGCCTAAGCAGCGGCTGGATCTTAGACGTGCCGATAGATCCCCGAAAATCGAATCAATTCTGGGTTAATTTGGCCAAAATTTTGGGAAAATGCAGAATGGATAAGGTTTCGAAAATTCGAGATTTACGGCTAGCAAGTTGGTTCAGATAACACACATGTCTCTGCTGAGGGCCTGCTCCTAGACACGGTACTGAACAAATCGAATGCCTTACGCCAAAGTTTGTGCGATTGGCGCGAATCTACGATCTTTTTATGGATTTATGGTGCGGAATTTTCTCTTGTATCAAACTGCAGCCTTTAATTCATACTTTCTACATGATTTCCTCTTGGAACTGCAATTCACTTGTCTTCCTACGGGCTGAATGATACAATATATTGTTGGGCTACGACATTGCGTAACCCCGTTGAATCATTTGCCGTAAGCCCGAGTACGATTGATTTACGCCAATATAATTAGGCAAGCATAATGGTTCTCCGGGCAATTACTACCCTAATATTTCTGTACTCCAATGCTTCAATCTCGTGGTTAACAACCAGCGAACTCTCAGCACCGGATCCAGAACAGAAAAGTGAGGAGCACTCACACTACAGCCATCCTCATCCTCAATTCAACCTTTGAACTATTAAACAACTACTTTTGAAATCCTAACTCATAGCGCCCGCACTATAACTTTTCATACTCTAAGCGGCCCTCCAGCTTCTTGGCCTCTGCGACCTTCCGCACTGCCTTCATCATATCGCTCTGCAAAATGTAGTCTCTGTCGTCACGGATAGCAACAAAGCCGGCCTCGGTCACGACGTTGCGGATATCTGCGCCGTTGAATCCATCGGACATTTTAACGAGCGCCTCGAAGTCGAAATCGCCCTGCTTCTTTACCTTTTCTGAATGAATTTTGAAGATCGAGAGCCGACCCGTTTCATTGGGCAGAGCGATCTCGATTTTGCGGTCCAAACGACCAGGACGCAAGAGAGCTGGGTCCAGTGTGTCGGGCCGGTTCGTGGCCATGATCACCTTTGTGCGGCCAAGGTAGTCGAAACCATCCATCTGATTGAGCAGTTCCATGAGCGTACGTTGAATTTCACGATCAGCTGAGGTACCTTCAGAAAAACGGCGGCCACCGATCGCATCAACTTCGTCCATAAAAATGATGCACGGCTCGTGTTCCTTGGCGTAGGCAAACATTTCACGAATAAGACGCGCCGATTCGCCGATGTACTTGTCGACAATAGCAGACGCCGGCGAAAAGATGAAGTTTGCACCGATCTGTGCCGCCACAGCCTTTGCGAGCAGCGTTTTTCCTGTACCGGGAGGACCATAGAGCAGTACGCCCTTGGGGGGTTTGATACCCACGCGCAAAAACAGCTCCGGGTTCTTCAGTGGCAACTCGATGACCTCTCTCAGCTCGCGAATTTGTTCGTTCAGACCACCGATACTTGTGAAACTCTGGTCACCAGGGTCCAGAGTTGTCATATTGTAAACAAGCGGATCGACTTCGCGCGGCAAGATGCGCATAATCGTCAAAGTCGTGATATCCAGCGCCACACGCACACCGGACTTGAGGTCTGAGGGTTTCAACGCCGAGCGGAAACCTACAATGTAGCGTGGACCGTTTGAGGCTTTCACAATAAACCGTTCGCTATCCAATTGTTTGAGAACTTCGCCAATGATCTGGCCCACCGATTGAAGAGCCTTGATTTCGAACTCGGCCTTGTCGAAGCGGTGCTGCAGGTCCCGTACAGAGAGTCGGTGCTTTTTGAGATCAGCTTCGAGTGCTTGATGACGCAAAAGTCGTTTGCCATATTCCTGGAGCGCTTTATCAAACTCTGCATTGCCTGAGTTGCCAGTATTGCTTTCGTCCAGCGCCAGTGCGGCCGCCAGCGGGTCTGACATAATGGTGATAGCTTGAGGTGCTGGCGTTGTGTATATGTAAAACGGTGGGAGGGGGGCAATGAAAAAACTTGGGTACTGACAGCGTAAGATAATAATTCGCATTCGATTAGAAAAGTTACCACTCTGAATTACTTTCCGACTCGTTTATCCCTCTGATCCATCGCATTTCCTATCCGAGATTTCCCACCTTGCACAGAGATGGATTTCCAGGCAGTAATCTTCTGTGGAGAGGGCCACAATCTTTTTCCAGTGGCTGGCGAAACATGCCCCAAGGCGTTCCTGCCCGTGGCCAATAAGCCCATGATCGAATATGCCCTGGAGTGGTGTGCTCAGGCCCGTTTTCAAAAAGTTTTTCTCGTGTGCACCGATGGGCTTTACACTAGAGTGAAGGACTACGTTGATTCAGGAGCAGCCAGTGCGGCAGCGCCTGGGCCCGAGTTCCTGGCCCGGAAAAGCGACGGCCCCACGGCCGAGGCTCTGGCTGCGCTCTCCGGCGAGATCACCAGCGACTTTGTCGTGCTGCCCTGCGATTTTATCACTGAAGTGTTGCCTCAGCGTCTGCTGGCCCAGCACCGGTCCGGCGAAGCCCTCATCACGGCGTTCTGCTACGAGAACACCTGCGAGAACATCGACACGAAAAAAGTGCTCCAGCCCAATGTCATGCTGCACACGGAGTTTAACGACACACAAACGGCACAGCTGCTGGACAGTTACCGCCGGCAGCAGGTCAAGGAGCTCAAGAAACTGAGTGTTCGCATGGCGATGCTTTGGAAGTATGCCAATGTCACGGCCTCGACCGAGCTCATCAACACGAATATCTATATATTCCGACGACAGGCGCTCGATATTTTGGCTAGCGGTGACGAGATCTCTCCTCTTGGACATTCGGTTGACTTGCTAGTTCGCGATTTTGCTCGCCGCACCTGGCAGCACTCAGAAATCAGGGATACCGTCGCGATCCAGAAGCTGCCCAAGTCTGACGGCGTCAAGTCTGCGTACCTGCGTACCAATAGTCTACAAATGTATCTCGAGGCCAACTACCAGGCCATGAAACAAAAGGCTCGATTTGCAGGCAAATCACAGCCCCCGAAAGACAAAACTGCCGCACTTATCGGCAACGACTCGCTGGTGGCTGAAGGCACGGAGATTGGCGCCAAGTCCAGCGTCAAACGCACGGTTATCGGCAATGGCTGCAAAATCGGTTCCAAATGTCGACTCACCGGTTGTGTTGTGCTTGACGATGTCGTTATCAAGGATGACGCAGTGCTTGAGAACTGTATTGTTGGCCAGGGCGCCATCATCCATTCCAAGGTCCGGTTGTCTGGCTGCAAGATCGAGAGTCTCTATGAGGTGCCGGGCAATTTTGAAGCCAAGGACGAGGAACTCAAAGGTCTCAGTGGCCAGGTGCACGATGAAGAGTACGCAGATCTGTATGAGTCTTTGTCTGATGATAGCGACGAGGGCAGCGAGGAGGACACTGAGAGTGAGGAGGAGTACGAAGAGGAGGAGTACGAAGGTGATGATTTCTTCGACCGGACATAGTTAAATTTTGAGATTGTAGTTGATGGTCGAAGATGAAATACGGAACAAGAGGATGCACGCCGGCGGGTCTGGCCGGATAGTATTAGAACTAACTGGATTGCGTAGAGTTGTGGGGATATCCAGCTGAAGGATATTTTCTGATGTTTATTACGTACGGTAGGGCTTACCTTAATTTTTGCGGTTCAATATTTTTCGTTTTTGGTATTTTGCATCAGGCTTCCCGTCATATAATCCCTTCCACTGGTCCTTGGGTACTTATGCACTTAGCCGAGCGAGTTCCTTCTACTCCTAGTAGGTATAAAGTATTAGAGCGGGAATGATGTGATTCGACAGTATGGGACAAGAAACAGTCTCAAGTTTTGCGCTGAATAGCTCTGTAGGCAGTTCCAGACAGCTAATAATTTCACAGTCGCCGCTAGCCCACACTATCCGTTGTCTGGCACTGCAAGGACCGCAGGACCGCATTGGGGTGCATGAGTCACTGAGTACTATGCAAACCAGGCTTGCGGGCGGCAACAGCGGACCTATACCAGAACAATCCTGCGCTGTAGGTCCAAGTAGCTGATTTACAGTGAAAACACCACTTCTAGCTGACTTCGTCCACTGCACAGAGCCTCCTTCCAACACCACACCACTACCATCCGTCCAAATGAGTCAGCCTGAAATTTCATATCCCCACCATCGCCAGTCAGCAAATTTCTTTCCTATCGCGATGTCGGACAAAACCCTCGTGTTGGAGAACACCACGCGCCGCGATGTGCTGATAGATATCGAGAAAAAATACCAGAAGGTCTGGGCAGACGAGAAAGCCTTTGAGATCGACGCCCCCGAGGGCCTCGAGGACATGTCCACTGCTGAGCTGCACAAGAAGTACCCGAAGTACATGGCGACCATGGCTTATCCGTACATGAACGGAGTGCTGCATGCCGGCCACTCGTTCACTCTGTCGAAGGCCGAGTTTGCCATTGGCTATGAGCGCATGAAGGGCCGCAAGGCGCTGTTCCCGATGGGTTTCCACTGCACGGGCATGCCGATCAAGGCGTGCGCCGATAAGTTGGCGCGCGAAATCGAGATGTTTGGCGTGAACTTCGAGATCCCCGAGGCTGAGCCCGAGCAAGAAAGCAAGCAAGAAAGCAAGCCAGAAGCCAGTGCCAAAACGGACCCGACAAAGTTCAAGGCCACGAAGTCAAAGGCGGTCGCCAAGGCCGGCACCGCGAAGTACCAGCACCAGATCATGCTGCAGCTCGGCATTCCTCGGGAGGAGGTGCACAAGTTTGCCGACGCCAACTACTGGATCACATACTTCCCGCCTCTGTGCCAGGCCGACTGCGAGCTGTTCGGTTCGCGCGTAGACTGGCGCCGCTCCATGGTCACCACAGACGTCAACCCGTACTACGACGCGTTTGTGCGCTGGCAGATGAACACGCTCAAGGACCTGGGCAAAATCAAGTTCGGCAAGCGCTACACGATTTTCTCGCCCAAGGACGACCAGCCCTGCATGGACCACGACCGCCAGACCGGCGAGGCCGTCAACCCGCAGGAGTACGTCGGCATCAAGATCGAGGTGCTCGAGTTCCCTGAGGCCGCGCAGTCGCAGCTCGCAGAGCTCGCGGCTGGCAAGAAGGTGCACATGGTCGCGGCGACGCTGCGTCCGGAAACCATGCCCGGCCAGACCTGCTGCTTCGTGTCGCCCAAGATCAACTACGGCGTCTTCGATGCCGGCGACAGCTACTACCTGTGCACAGAGCGCGCCTTCCGCAACATGGCGTTCCAGGACCTGACGCCCGAGCGCGGCAACTACAAGGCGGCGGCGTGGGTCAGCGGCAAAGACCTCATCGGTGCCCGCATCAAGGCCCCGCTTGCCCAGTACGACGAGCTCCGCGTGCTGCCCATGGACACGATCCTGCCCAACAAGGGCACCGGTGTCGTTACGTGCGTGCCCTCGGACTCGCCCGACGACTACATCACGCAGCAGGATCTTGCCAAGAAGGCCGACTTCTACGGCATCGATGCGAACTGGCTGGCCGAGCCCGTGTCCGTGATCACGACCCCGACGTACGGCGACTGGACGGCCAAGGCGCTGGTCGAGCAGCTCAAGATCCAGAGCCCCAAAGACAAGCTCAAGCTGGCCGAGGCCAAGGAGGCGGCCTACAAGGAGGGCTTCTACCAGGGCGTCATGAACACCGGCGAGTTTAAGGGCATGAAGGTCGAGGAGGCCAAGCCCAAGTGCCGCGACGCCATGCTCCAGGCGGGCACCGCGTTCCTGTACTCCGAGCCCGAGAACCTCGTGGTCTCGCGGTCTGGCGACGAGTGCGTCGTCTCGCTGCAGGACCAATGGTTCAACAACTACGGCGAGGCCGGCTGGCGGGCCAAGACCGAGGCCACGCTCGCGCGGCTCAACACCTTCTCCCCGGAGATCCGTGCTAACTTCGAGTCCGTGCTCAACTGGCTCGGCAACTGGGCCCTGTCCCGCACATACGGCCTGGGCACCAAGATCCCGTGGGATCCGCAGTACCTGGTCGAGTCGCTGTCGGACTCGACGATCTACATGGCGTACTACACGATCTGCCACTTCCTGCACAGCGATTTCTACGGTGCCGAGAAGGGCTCGCTCGACATCGACGCCAAGGACATGACCGACGACGTCTTCAACTACATTTTCTGCCGCGACGCCGCTCTGCCCTCGCAGTCGGCCATCCCGAAGGAGAAGCTCACCAAAATGCGCGAGTCCTTCCGCTACTTCTACCCGCTCGATCTGCGCGTGAGTGGCAAGGACCTGATCCCGAACCACCTGACCTTCTTCCTCTACTGCCACGCCGCCATCTTTGAGGACGAGTTCCAGCCGCAAGGCATCCGTGCCAACGGCCATCTCATGCTGAACAACGAAAAAATGTCCAAGTCGACCGGCAACTTCATGACCCTGCGCCAGATGCTCGAGAAGTTCGGCACCGACGCCTCGCGCATTGCTCTGGCCGACGCCGGCGACTCCTTCGAGGACGCCAATTTCGACGAGGCCAACGCCAACGCCGCCATTCTGCGTTTGCACACTTTGAAGGAGTGGATGGAGCACGTGCTCAAGACTCCCGACGAGCTGCGCACCGGTCCTGCCGACCACTTCTTCGACAAGGCGTTCGCCAACGAGCTCAACCGCCTGATCGAGCAGACCGAGCAGGAGTACGAGGCTGCCGCATACAAGGGCGCGCTCAAGTTTGGCCTGTTCGATCTTCAGATTGCCCGCGACTACTACCGTGAAGTCACGAACTTGCTCGGCGTGAAGATGCACAAGGACCTGGTCTTGCGCTACATCGAGGTGCAGGCACTTCTCATCCAGCCTGTGGCGCCGCATTTCGCTGAGTACGTCTACCGCGAGCTGCTGGGTAAGTCTGGCAGTGCTCAGAACGCCGCTTTCCCCAAAGTGGACTCGCCCGTGGACCAGTCCGCCCTGGATGCAGTCAACTATGTCCGGGACACTTCGCGTGCGATCCGTGAGGCCGAGGGCCAGCTGCTCAAGAAAAAGAAGAAGGGCGGCCCCACCTTCGATCCCAAGCAGCCCAGCAAACTTTCGATCTTCATTGCCGAGTCATTCCCCGAGTGGCAGGACGCCTACATCGAGCTGGTTTCGCAGAAACTCGAATCCCTAGATTTCAAGGACATGACCGGCGCGTTCAAACAGGAGGTCTCTAAGCTGGGCGACCCCAAGCGCGGCATGCAGTTTGTTTCGCTGCTGCGGACTCGCATCAACTCGGGCGAAAACTCCGAGGACGTCCTCAACCGCAAACTGAGCTACTCCGAGCCCGAGGTCGCCAAACAGGCCATCGAGATCTTCAAGAAGTCCGCCATGGGCTCACAGATTGCCGAAGTCCAGATCATCAACGTATCCAACGGCGAGGGCACTGATATCTTCACTGGCGAAAAGGTCGAGGTGCCTTCGGGCAAGGCCGTCCAGGACTCGACACCTGGCCAGCCGGGCATTGTTATTGCTAATCTGTAGGTTTTTATTGCAGTGACAGTATCTATCAAAAAATAAAAAGTAAAATGCGAACGTATCCTTTTGTACATTTAGAGACTCAGCGCGCCTCAGTGTGCAATTCTGAGTAGCTACTTTCGGGCAAACCTCAGCAAACTCAAGTCCCAATTATTTCCACCTAAAATCGAGAAAAATGTGGGGATCCTCTAGACCCTGTGAATATTGAGCTTTCCGAATGCTAATTATTCATTCCCTAATTGGTGGTCAAAGTTTTGGGTTCAATCCCGTTTCGGCAGACAGTGGCATGCTGTGTCTGGAATGAAATGCCTGCGAGTATATCAAGCGCTAAACTTTCGAGCAATCATAGTCAAATAATTTTAGATCAAGCCCCACAATGGTGCTGGATTGTGGCATAAATGTCTCGCTTAAGTACACAAATGCATTCAAAATCCTTCCTAACCATGTGGCCTCCGATAATACATATCGAACGAGCTCTTATGTGAGGGTTTCACCAACACCAGCATAAATTGGAGGAAGGAATTATGTCAAGCGGGAGGATTGATTGAATGGCTCCCAAGCTTTCTGGAATTCGTTCAGCAAACGGTCCCAATTTGGATTTCCCGAACCTACCCTGTGGACTGTTCGATGATCTATCGCTGCAGTTCAAATCGCAAGACTTATGTGCTCACTATGGATTCAGCTATACTCCATGAATGAATTATAAAAAGAATTAATGGGGTTTATTTTTCCTCAAGTCTGATACTAACATTCTTCGATCGAACAAAAGATGCACCTTGACTGCGGCAATATGCAGGTAAGCAGTGGCGGCCCACTCTGCGTCTCCACAAACACATGCTATTTTCGAATGCTAAGCTCCAGCTTAAGATAAAAAACCCTCAAGTTTCTCCGGGAAGTGTGCTTCGGGGCGAATTGGAAGTCAAATGCGAGCAGGCCATCGAGCTCAAAGCGATAATTGTTGAAGCGCGCGGTTTTTTCACGGCCCGAGTGAGCTGTCCCCGTAGTAAAGAGACTTCCTCAGATCGGCAAAGCGCAATCTCCGAACGAGATGAGGCAATTGAGTCTACTAAACTATTGAGCGTTGAAGCATCATTGCTACGATCGGCTCATATATCGGAAAAGCAACCTTTACTAGAGGAGAAGCAGGTGTCAACAGAGAAACGGTTAGCCAAGGGTCTTCATACATTCGAGTTTGAGATCGAACTCCCGTCAGAATGCACTCATAATTGGACTAACAATGCTTTACCGCCTACTATGGATATCGCCGGAGCTTCAATGCAGTACTTTGTCCATGCGAAAATCAAGCAGAAAGGTATGTTCAACTTCGATGAGAAAACGAGTTCACCCTTTGAAATCCACAATCGCATGAGCTTTGCCGAAACCACTAGCGAGAAGCCTTCCAATCTGCTTAATGGAATTAATCGCACTTGTTCTCAAGGACTTTCAGTCCCCGTCTTTCCGGTGCAGTCATATGGGCCCTTATTCAAGATGCTGTATGCGGTCGGTCTTGACCGCTCACTTAAGTCTGTTCATTTCATTGCCTCAGCTCAAGTGCCCAAAGCCGGAATCCCTTCTCATGTCACCGAGTCTGCTGGCTTGAAGATACGCGAGTTTATGAAAATTGAAGTTCGCAGAGATGATGCCCAAAGCGACGCGGTGGATGAAGACGAAAGCCATCGTTTCAGACTCAAAGAGGCTAGCGCATGGCTTGATCTCAGCTACACTGTTTCTGCAGACCTGAGGCGTGAAAAATTCTACAAGTCTTTCAAGCTGGCATCGATTACCCCGCAAAATATAAGCGTGTCTTCCGCTGGGCTCAACATCATGGACCTTCTAGGAGATTGTATTTTGCCGCAAAATTTGATTCCATCGTTAAGTTTGCCTGCTCTGAGTAGCTCAAGCCAAATTATTGTGAAAGTAACCGTCGAGGCGTCCCATGGCAATCCGAAAATACCTATTTCTGCCCGGCTAGAATTGCCAATTCGACTACATTGATTCCCGGGCATCTATGGATGAAGCGCTAAAAACTGGACATTTACCAAAGAAGAAACGTTCAATATTCGAAGCGAGCGCGTTAACCGTGTTCTCAGGTGGTTATCTATGCGAAGTTTATCACCAGGTTCAGGTCGATAACCGATCAAAAGCCCAGCGTTAGCAGATAAGGTTTTGAGTATATACAGTTTAAATAAGAATGTTGTTTGGGATTAGTTCTGAACCAAAGAAAACTTTCTGGTGACATTCAAACGCAAAGCGCCAATTAATTCTTCTCCTTGAGTTTCTCATTCAAACGCAAAGCGCCAATTAATTCTTCTCCTTGAGTTTCTCATTCAAAAGTCTATTCTCCCAGTTGAACGAAGTCTGTTGCCCCTCAGTGGAGTTCGAATCACTCTTGACCTGAGCTTTAGCTGCCTCAGAGTCAGCTTTTGACGGTCCGGCATCTGGGAAATCGAGGAAATCAAGCACAGACGGCTCGTTCTTCGCAGCCGGGGAGACAGCATTATCAGCCTTGATTTTGGGTGCAGGAGTAGCCGCCGCTGCCGCCGCAGCCCGCGCAGCCTTTTCAGCTGCTCTTCTAGCCAAAACGTCCTCGCGATGCACGATTGGGATCCTCAAAGGCTCGTTTTTCAACACGTATGCCGCACCGTTGTTGTGGTGAAGTTTGTTGCGCATGAGTCCCTCGCTGACCTGAACAACTTCGCCCTTGGCACCAATTTTCGGCCAGTCCTTAAGCAGCTGAACTGGAATCTTGTGCGAGCGAGTGTGGACGAGTCGCCGGAAAATCATTCGAAGTGGTTGAAAAAAGGATCTCTTGCAATGAGATTCGCTTGGTATATGACTGGGATGATGGCCTGAAAAAAGGTTAGTCATCCTCTGATAGTATGGTAAAACCTAAGGTGGTAATCGAGGAGAGGTGTGGTTTCTGTCGCACCTCGATGAACTGCGGTGAAATCGCTAGATAAACTGGCATAATAGCGAGTCATAGAAAGACGAAGGGAAATTTGTGAAGGAATTGAATTATAGCTCTAGGTCTTTTCGAAGCTGCAATCTGTGATGCACCGATGGGTTAATGACTGCACGGGGACATTTGCATGAGACATAATACAAGAAGAACAATGAGCGTTATCAATATTGGTTGCGCCGATTCTCTAGCTTTTTGATTTTGATATTGCTAAAAACCTTACTTTGTTTTCCACTGAATATAGCATACTCTGTGGATTTGTGCTCGATCAAGCACCCGTGACGCGATGTTTTTCGAGCTCCGTTGACGTGTGAGGCACGATGCAGATGCCTCTATATTCTCATGTAGCTCCAAACATTCTGAAAAATTGATATTTTGGTTATCACTGTATTCAATATTCCGAAAGATCCGCTCGATCAAGCACCCGTGACGCGATGTTTTTCGAGCTCCGTTGACGTGTGAGGCACGATGCAGACGCCTCTATATTCTCATGTAGCTCCAAACATTCTGAAAAATTGATATTTTGGTTATCACTGTATTCAATATTCCGAAAGATCCGCTTATAATTCATCTAATATCCGAATCCGGAAAGGCCAAGGGGTGCATGAGAAGTAGGGCTTCCCAGTCAGGCTAGAAAAAATAAACGTCTGCTACAGATTCCCAGATGAATCGAAGTACTCATGCTAGTTAAATTGGCATCTGATCCCCGCTCTGAAAGCTATATAAATCCCCAAGCCCCCTAGATTTTCTCCATCTCTGTTTTCACCATCGCAAAATCTCAATGAGCTCACGGCCTCAAGGTTCTGCCAGCACACCTTGTCTTAGGCTTCTACCTACGTTGAGTTGGTTCACAAAACTGTATGAACAAAATACGTGAACTGGGCGAAACCTATGTTTATTCCGGAGCTCGCCAATGCTCTAGTTGCAGCTGCAAAATCGCAGCACCTGCCGGGTTCGCGTCTTGCAGCCATCACATCACTTCAACTGCTGCTACACTGTGGAGATCATGATTTCTGAGTTACTCAGATACCCGAGTGTGCAAGTTACAGAACCTGTTGGGTTCTTCATATGCTGATCAAGGACTGCTAGCCGATGCGTGCCGTGACGCTTGTCGACTAGTTGGGAGGCTAGTACGACAATTAGCGCGGTATAGTGTCGCAGAAGTTATTTTGCTGGTTGGGAGGCCTGCAAGCTACACTTCGTTCTGACATCTACTATATCTGCTCTGGCGTTTGCTGCGAAATTTTATCTGCTGGTTGGGTGGCTAGTACGACAAACTGCGCAATGTCATAGCTGGCACCCGAGTATTGACCGAAGCGCCCCATTGCTGATCTGGCTCCTCATCATTTGCAACGCCACCCGGCTTCGCATATGAAAGCAAACTTTTTTCTTCAATTGCGTCGGACCACCCAGCACATGGCCTAGAGCTACTCAGCTACCCGAGTGTTGGAACCCCAAAGTTGCTGGGCTCTTCAAAGGCTGATTGAAACTTGCGAGCCAAATTTCGCCGCAACTGCTTGTCTACTGGTTGGTAGGCTAGTAGGGTGAGCCGCAATTTACCCTGATCTGACATCTGTCGCAAGAGTTTTCGTACTGGTTGGGAGGCTAGTGAGACGAATTGCGTTATGTTCTGATCTGACATCTGTCGCGAAGGATTGTCCACTAGTAGGGAGGCTAGTGAGACGGATTGCGCTTCTGACCTGACATCGGCAAAAATGTTTGTCTAGTACTTGAGAGGCTATGGAGACAAGCAGCGCTGTATTCTGATCTGAGAAATGCCGCAACAGTTTGTCTGCTGGTAGGGAGGCTAGTGAGACAAGCAACTTGCTGTTCTGATTTGAATTATGTCGCAAACATTTGTCTGCTGGTAGGGAGGCTAGTGAGACAAACCATGCATGTTTTGATCTGAAATCTGTCGCATAAGGTTGTCTTCTGGTAGGGAGGTCAGGACAACATTTTCGCAATGGCGAAGCACGGAAACAAGATGCTCAAGTTGCTAGGCTTCTCACACACTGATCGAAAAATGTGAGCTGGCGATCTTCTGAGCGATTGTTTGGGGGCTATTAGAGGCTCCAGCCCACATCTATCACAATGACGTTTCAAATATGTGCTACGAATATTTGTTTACTGGTCGGGAGGATAGACGGACAACCTGCTCCACGTTCGAATATGAAATGTTCCGCAAACGTTCGCCTGCTGGTAAGAGAGTCAC
>JAJMSA010000036.1:0-10296 GCA_030558175.1 Wickerhamiella musiphila
GTTCCAGGAAGGGTGACTTTAGATAGCCGTTTTTTTCGAAAACGCTTATTGCATCCTAATGGAGATGGTCCCGTCTCATGCACTCCTGCGGCTGCCCTTTAGGGAGCGGATGCCAGGCCATCTGGCCCGATTAAGATTCAACACCAGGCCATTGTGTTGGATTAAGGAAGTCCAATGAGTTCATTTGAGATAAATTTCATGAGTGCTTACAAGAATATTCATGCTAGAGTCGCGATCATCCGTAGCATGATGATGTTTCAATGCTGAGCTACCGTGGTGGGATCAGAACTTTTACCGCTACGCACAACAGAATAATTTCAAAACACTGCACTTTTCCTGATCGTAAACGCATGGTTTTAGTAAGTATTTTTTGAGTGCCCAGAGCTTTTGCAGCTCAAAAGTGTGAGCGACTTCATGCTGCACTAGCCTTGCCGAATAGAGAGATACCCCGCTCGTCATGCACTATAGATTAGTATACTGGCACCGATTCATAGTTTGGTGGGTGCAAAATTGCGTCACTTGTGGTACTTCAAAAGGACAACAGTTAACCATTTCGTAACTTCAAAGTTCCAGAGATGGTTTGCATCATCACAGGCTCTGAATACTTGAGGATGATGACATCCGTCAGCTGAAGTGAGGCTTGAAATCAGCTGGTCTGCATGATGCGCTCAGGAATTAGCAGAATTTGGGGAGAGAAAAGTACTTCATGAAAATTTTCACTATTACTTCTGACCCCGAATCACCGGTGTGGTAGACCAAATCAGAAGGATTCCGGAGCGGCATAAGCGTGCCATTTAGAAAACACAAACTCTGGAAATCCTAAGCGCCTACGAGATTGAGTGTGGGTTATTCCGAAATTCGAGGACAGTACTCAGCAGAATTACAGAATACTTTGTTGGAAGTTGGCCCTCAACTTGTCTGTTTTTGATCTCAACGGGTGTGATTGTGATCGTGATTATGAGCAATTTATGCGTTCGAAATGCGCAAGACATTTAACTTAAAGTCTTCTCGCAAAATCTTCAGAAGGCGATTGAAGGAAGTTTGATAGTTGTTATATACTTCTAACTGGTTTGAGGTTCTGAATACTGCCATTTTGTAGCACATAATTAGAGCAAATGGCCTTAAGGAGTCGAGTGCGACGGAGCTGCTATGGATGAGTAGCACATCCGACATAGCACCGGCCTGAATTTGGCTAGTATCCAAGTTACTGCTTTGATCTCGAGGTTGTAGCCGTACTGGTCCTCCTACCAGCAGGCGAACGTTTGCGAAACATTTCATATTCGAACGTGGAGCACATTGTCCGTCTATCCTCCCGACCAGTAAACAAATATTCGTAGCACATATTTGAAAAGTCATTGTGATAGATGTGGGCTCGCACCTCGTATAGCCCTCAACCAGTGGGGAAACGCTCACAGCATCTCCAGCTCACAATTTTTGATCAGTGTGTGAGAACCCCGGTAACTTCTGGAGTTACAGCCTCCGGGCTGCTCAGCAGTCCATCAACCATGCGCGGGTAGTTTGACTGCATGTGAAGCATGCTGATGGTTTCAAGGCCTAGAATTAAATGGCGCTGCAACTGATGACAAGAGCATAAGGGTTGAGCAGGACTCGGCTAGCATCCAAGTCCCTGCTTTGGGATTGCTGAGGTTGCCGAACTGGCTTCCCAACCAGCAGACAAACTTTTGCGACACATGCCTGATCGAAACAGCAAATTTCATGTCTCACTGGCCTCCCAACCAGTAGACAATGTTTTGCGACATATGTCAGATTTGAACAGCACATTTCATGTCTCACCAGCCTCCAAACCAGCAGACAAACGTTTGCGACCTATGTCTGACCAAAACATTGCGCAGCTTGTCTAAATGGCCTCCCAACCAGCAGACAAACGTTTGCGGCATATTTCAGAACTGAACAGCGCGCTGTTTGTCTCACTAGCCTCCCAACCAGCAGACAAACGTTTGCGACAGATGTCAGAACCCAAAAAAGCGCATCTTGTCATACTAGCCTTCCTACCAGACGACAAGTTTTCGCGATGCAACTCGGCTCACATGTTTCTGTCCGCATGTGAAAAGTCCAGCAACCTTTGTGACTGATCGTGCTTTGGCCCAACAGCAAAATACTGCGTACTAGCCTCCCAACCAGTAGACACGTATTTGCGGCAGATGTCAGATCAAAACATAGCGAAGCTCAGCCTACTGACCTCCCAACCAGTGGACTTTGATTTGCCAAAAATACCAGCGCAGATTGTCTTGCTGGCCTCCCAACCAGTAGACAATTGCTCGCGGTACAACTCGGCTCACGTGTTTTGATCATCGTGCAAAGAGCCCAGCAACTTCTGGGATTACAACACTCGGGCAGCGGATTGGCTCATATATCATGAGCGTGTAAGTACGTCGAAATTCGAAGTATCATGATTTGATTCAGGTTCTGAATTCGTGTGGTGCCGCAATTGATTAACAGCAGCAAGAGCACATGTTTGCTCTAATCAGGACTCGAGTATTACACGATTCCATGTTTTTCCGTCGCTATGAGACATTCAGTTTCTGAAACTCTTCCAACACAGGTTTAACACCTATACAAGCTTTGATGGTAGCTGAGCTGCTCATAACCATACTCTGGCAATGTGAAATCAGTCGTACTAGCCTCCCAACCAGTAGACTCGTATTTGCAGCAGACGCCAGATCAAAACATAGCGCAACTCAGCCTACTGGCCTCCCAACCAGTAGACAATTTTACGCGGCACAACTCGGCTCATATGTTTCTATCCGCGTGCAAAGACTCAGGATCTGAGTTTTTTGGTGCCGCAATTGGTGAACAGCAGCAAGAGCAAAGGTCTGCTCTAACCAGGACTCGAGTGCTACTCGAGCCCATGCTTTTCCGCCGCTATGAGCCATTCAGTTTCTTAAATGCTTCCAACATAGGTTGAACACCTATACAAGCTTTGATGGTATGAGCTTGGAGCCTTAAGCTCATTGGGGACTCGGGACGGTAAAAACAGAGGTGGAAATTTTGGGGGCATCAGGGACTTATATAGTTCGCCAATCAGTATTACATGCTTTGATGGATTCGGAAGCAAATGCTGGTTGGTTCCAGGAAGGGTGACTTTAGATAGTCGTTTTTTTCGAAAATGCTTATTGCATCCTAATGGAGATGGTCCCGTCTCATGCACTCCTGCGGCTGCCCTTTAGGGAGCAGATGCCAGGCCATCTGGCCCGATTAAGATTCAACACCAGGCCATTGTGTTGGATTAAGGAAGTCCAATGAGTTCATTTGAGATAAATTTCATGAGTGCTTACAAGAATATTCATGCTAGAGTCGCGATCCTCCGTAGCATACTGATGCTTGAATGTAGAGCTATCATCGTGGACACCAGACATTTTACCGTTCCGCACAGTATTATATTTTCAAAATGTAGCGCCTTTTTTGAACGAATAGAGGCATAGTTCTGGTGACCAATCTTTTAGCATTTTGAGCTTTCGCAGCTCAAAGTTGTGAGCGACTTCATGCTGCACTAGCCTTGCCGAATAAAGAGATACCCCGCTCGTCATGCACTATAGATTAGAATAATGGCATCGATTTACGGTTCGGTGAGAGGAAAATTGCACTTCTTCAAAAGGACTACAGTTAAACATGTCGTAACTTCAAAGTTCCAGAAATGGTTTCCATCATCACAGGCTCTGAATACTTGAGGATGACGACATACGTCAGCTGAAGTGAGGCTTGAAATCAGCTGGCCTCCGTGATGCGCTCAGGAAATCAGCAAAACTTGGGAGGAAAATGGCGGTTCATAAGAAATTTTTGATATTGTGTCCGACCCTTGAGTACCGGTGTAGTAGACCAAATCAGTAGGAATTCCGGAGTGGCGTTATCGTGCTATCTCAGAAACCAGGAGCCCTATAAATTTGAAGCACCTAGGAAAGTGTTTGTGGATTGTTCCTGAAATTGAGGACAATATTCAGCACAGTTACGGAATGGATCAATTGGGATCGTCCCTCAACTTGTCTGCTTGTACAAAAAGCGGATGAGATCGTTACTTTGAGCAATTTATGCATTCGAAATGCGCGAGATATCTAATTTGGAGTCTTCAGAAGACGATTAAAGGAAGTTTGATTGTCGTTATATACTTCTGACTGGTTCGAGGTTCTAAAAACACTGCCATTTTGCAGAATATAAATAGAGCCAATGGCCTTGAGGTGTACAGTGGGACGGATCTGCGATGGATGAGTAGCACATCCGTCATTGATTGCCTGAATTTGGGTAGGATACAAATCCCTGCTTTAATATCCAGGTTCTAGTGGTAATGGCACTCCTACAAGCAGACGAACTTTTGCGGAACATTCCATATTCGAACATGAAGCAGTTTCTTGGACTACCCTTCCAACCAGTGACCAAATACTCGCAGCACATATTTTACAAGCCATGTGATGATGTGAGCTCGCGTTTCTAATAGCCTCCCCAACCAGTGGTTAAATTCTCATAGTATCACCAGCTTACAATTTTCGATCAGCGTGTGAGAAGTTCAGCAACTTCTGCGATTCAGACACTCGGGCAGCTGAGCAGAATATCCACCATGAGCTGGACATTTTAACGGTAGATGGTGGTGACCATTCAAATTCTGTGCCGACCGGCAGACGAAGGTTTGCGACAGATGTCAGATCAAAACATGCATAATTTGTCGTACTAGCCTCCCAACTAGCAGATAAACTTTTGCGAAATATCTTGGATCAGAACAGCGTGAAGCTTGTCTCACTAGCCTCCCAACCAGCAGACAAACTTTTGCGACAGATGCCAGAACCAAACATAGTGGAGCTTGTCATACTAGCCTCACAACCAGCAGACAAACCTTTGCGACATATTTCAGAATAGAATACAGCGCAGTTTGTCTCACAGGCCTCCAACCAGCAGACAAACACTTGCGACAGCTGCCAGAACCAAGCATAGCGTAGCTTGTGATACTAGCCTCCCAACCAGTATAAAAGCTTCAGCAATACACGCCGGCTCACATGATTCAATCAGCGTGTCCAGAAACGTCTGTGGCTCCAACACTCGGGCTGCTGAGTAGCTCATAAACATGCTTTGACATTGTAGATCCGTCGTACCAGCCTCCCAACCAGTAGACACAAATTTGCGGCAGATGTCAGATCGAGCCCTAACGAAGCTCAGTCTACTGGCCTCCCAAACAGTAGACAAATATTCGCGAACGATGCCAGCGCAAATTGCCCAACTGGCCTCCCAACCATTAGAAAATTTTTCGCGACACGACTCGGTTCACATGTTTCGATCCGCGTGCGAAGAGCCTAGCAACGTCTGAGGCTCCAACTCTCGAGTAGCTGAGTAGCTCGTAATTGTCCCTTGACATTGCGAAATACTTCGTACTGGCCTCCCAACCAGTAGACACGTATTTGTCGCAGATGCAAGATCAAATCATAGCGCGGCTCAGCCTACTAGCCTCCCAACCAGCAGACAAATTGTCGCGAAAGATTGTAGCGCAAATTGCTTAACTGGCCTCCCAACCAGAAGACAAGTTCTCGCGATGCAGCTCGGCTCACATGTTTCTATCCGCGTGTAAAGTCCAGTAACGTTTGTGACTTCAACACTCGGGCAGCTGGACACCTCATATCCGTGCTTTAACGAAGCAAAATAGTTCGTACTGGCCTCCCAACCAGTAGACACGTATTCGCAGCGGATGCCAGATCAAAACATAGTGTAGCTCCGCCTACTAGCCTCCCAACCAGTAGACAAGTTTTTGCGGCACAACTCGGCTCACATGTTTCGATCCGCCGGCGGACATCCCAGCAACTTCTGGGATTCCAACACTCGGATAGCTGAGTAGCTCACAACCATGCTTCGACAATGTGAAATCTGTCATACTAGCCTCCCAACCAGTAGACAAGTTTTCGCGACACAACGCGGCTCACATGTTTCAATCCGCGTGCAAAGAGCCCAGCAACCTCTGGGGCTCCAACACTCGGCCAGCTGGTTAGCTCATAAATTATGAGCGTTTATTCCGTCAAATCTGTGGCATCATGATGGATTTGGGGTCTGAATCTGTATGGCTCTGCAATTGATTAACAGCAGCAAGAGCACATGTTTGCTCTAACCAGGACTCGAGTGCTACTCGAGCCCATGCTTTTCCGCCGCTATGAGCCATTCAGTTTCTGAAACTCTTCCAACACAGGTTGAACACCTATACAAGCTTTGATGGTATGAGCTTGGAGCCTTAAGCTCATCGGGGACTCGGGACGGTAAAAACAGAGGTGGAGATTTTTTGGGGGATCAGGAGTTTTTATAGCTCGCCAATCAGTATTACATGCTTTGATGGATTCGGAAGCAAATGCAGGTTAGTTCCAGGAAGGGTGACTTTGGATAGCCGTTTTTTTCGAACTTATTGCATCCTGATCGAGATAGTCCCGTCTCATGCACTCCTGTGGCTGCCGTTTAGGGAGGGGATGCCAGGCCATCTCGCCCGATTAAGATTCAACGCCAGGCCATTGTGTTGGATTAAGGAAGTCCAATGAGTTCATTTGAGAAACATTGCATGAGTGCTTACAAGAATATCCATGCTAGAGTCGCGATCCTCCGTAAAATAATGATGCTTTAATGCGGAGCTACCGTGGTGGGGACCAGAAATTTTACCATTACGCATAGCAGAATATTCTCAGAATGTTTCTCCTTTTTTGAAAGTATTGAGGCATAGTCTTGGCGGGCAATATTTTAGCAGTTTTAGCTTTTGCAGCTCGAAGTTGAGAGCGACTTCATGCTGCACTAGCCTTGCCAAATAGAGAGATACCCCGCTCGTCATGCACTATAGATTAGAATACTGGCGTGGATTTATAGGTTGGTGAGAGCAGATTGGCAGCAATTGTGGTAGTTCGAAAGTAAGTTGACTTTTCATGTCGTAACTTTAAAGTTCAAGATGTGGTTTCCATCATCATAGGCTCTCAATATTCAAGGATGATGGCATACGTCAGCTGAAGTGAGGAATAATATCAGCTGGCCTCCATGATGCGCCCAGGAAATAGCAGAAAGTGGAACGAGAACAGTAGTTCATAAAATAGTTTTGCTATTATTTCCGAGCCCGAAGCACCGGTGAGGTAGACCAAATCAGAAGGATTCCGGAGCGGCATTAGCGTGCCATTTAGAAAACAGGAACCTTGTAAATTCTAAGCGCCTAGAAGATTGAGAATGGGATGTTCCAGGATTTGAGGACAGTATTGAGCACAATTACGGAATGGATTTATTGGGACTGTACTTCAACTTGTCTGTTTTTGAAATCGATGGGTGCGATGGTGGTTCTGAGCAATTTATGCTCTCGGAATGCGCAAGAGATCTAACTTGAAGTCTGCTCGCAAAATCTTCAGAATGCAATTAAAACAAGTTTGATTGTCGTTGTAAAATTTGTATCAGTTCGAACTTCTGAATTCTGCTATTTAGCTGAATATGATTAGAGCTTCTTTCGGTTTTAATGGCTCTTTTCACTGAATGCGAGTCCCTCGCCGCAGATTTTGAATTGCATATGTACGATTGGTTGTTCAGATTGCAGATTACCAGATCTCGGACCAGAAATCTTGTCTCTCAAATACAGAAATATCTGAATCAACGGGTTGAGAGGAGTTCTCCAGGAACATCAGTGAAAACCATGCTGCGGCTCCAAAACTAGAGCAGCAGGAGTCCTATTGCAAGAGCCAGGGCATTTCAAAGCAATATGAGGTTGAAGCTCCTTTTCACATCCGTGTGAGACAATCAAAAGTTTTCCTGGAGATTACTAGAAGCTCAAGGAAACTAGAAGTTGGGAAAGTCAGAATTTTGGGCGGGAATATCACGTACACAGATAGGTAACTCGAGCAGAGAAGTTCAGGCTCAAATTAAGGATAAGCAGCAGTTGTTAGAAAAGTATGTTTCAGAAGTCCTGAGCTTTGGAATACGCGTCTGTAATCAGTTGGTCGCCGCAAGAAGCATATTTGAGGGATATCCTCGACTCAAAAACCTCGATATATCATATGCACACGTAATCTGGACTTTTCTCGATCGTAAAGCTCTCGGTACATATTTTAAGATTAGGATAACCATCGAGCGGGTGCCATAATTATTCAAGATTGACATGAGTCTAGTTTCGCAAAATATAATTGAAAACTGATGAAAAACTGGCCTCGTTTATCTTCCTTCAGCTTGCCCCTTTGCATACTACCACATATATGTGCAGCTTGGCGCAGTAATATGCAAGTCTCTTGGCATGAAGATCTGAATGGGTGGTCTGGAGACTTTTTGGCCGGATTCTGGTTGCTGGTAGACAATATTCGCGGCAGAATGAGTCTCGAGTTTTTATCAACGTGCAAAGTTTTAGATTTCGGCAGCCAAGTAAGCACCAAAGCATACCCTGACTAGCCCTTTGACTTATTAAATGGCCACAAGTCGAAAGGTGGGAAGGGGCTTCGATGAATGAGTAGCAAAATCGTCGATGATTAGCATCAGCCTGGATTTTTGTCGTATCCAACTCCATGCCTTGATATCGAGCTTGTAGTCACACTGGCCCTCCTACCAGCAGACAAACTTTTGCGGAACATTTCATATTCGAATATGGAGCTGGTTGTCTGGCTATCTTCCCGACCAGTACACAAATATTCCTAGCACATAGGTGACCCTTGTGATAGATATGAGCTCGCGCCTCATTTTCCCCCCTCACAAGTAGTGGCACACTCACAGTATCTCCAGCTCACATTATTCGAGCAGTGTGTAAGAAGTCCAGGGGCTTCGGAGCCTCATCCCTCGGGCAGCTCAGCAGCCCATCAACCATAAGCTCGGTATTTCGAAGGCAGTTGAAATAAAATCCAAGCTTATTGTTCCAAGGCCTAGAATCGGAAGGCGCTGCAATTGATGAACAACAATAAGAGCGTAGGGTTTGACCAGAACTCGGCTAGCATCCAAGTCCCTGCTTCGGGATGGCTGAGGTCACCGTACTGGCCTTCCAACTAGCGGGCAAAATCCAGATGTCAATCTGAACAGCAAGCTGCTTGTCTCACTAGCCTCTCAACCAGCAGACAAAATTTTGCGACATATGTCAAATCTGAGCAGCATATTTCTTGTCTCACCAGCCTCCCAACCAGCAGACAAATACTTGCGACATATGTCAGAATCGAACAGCGCTGCTAGTCTCACCAGCCTCCCAATCAGCGGACAATTTTTTTTCGACAGATGCCAGAACCAAACATAGTGGAGCTTGTCATACTAGCCTCCCAACCTGCATACAAGCGTTTGCGACAAATGTCAGATCAGAACAGCGCGCTGCTTGTCTCACTAGCCTCCCAACCAGTAGAAGACACTTGCGACAGATTCCAGATCATCACAGCACACTGTATGTCTCACTAGCCTCCCAACCAGCGGACAAACTTTTGCGACAGATACAAGAACCAAACATAGTGGAGTTTGTCAGGCTAGCCTCCCGACCAGTATCAAAACTTCAGCATTACACGCCGGCTCAAATATCTCAATCACCGTGCAAAAAGCCCAGCAACGCCTTTGGCTCCAACACTCGAGCAGCTGAGTAGCTCATAAACATGCTTTGACATTGTAGATCCGTCGTACCAGCCTCCCAACCAGCAGACAATCTCTTGGGACAGATGCCAGATCAAAACAGCGTGCAGCTTGTCTCACCCGCCCCCCAACCAGTAGAAAAGCAGTTGCGACAGATGTCAGATCGGAATAGTGCAGCTTGTCTTACTAGCCTCCCAACCAGACGACAAACGTTTGCGACAGATACCCGAACCAAACATAGCAGAGCTTGTCTCACTAGCCTCCCAAACAGCAAAAAAGCTTCAGCAATCCACGCCGGCAAAACATCTTTCAATCGGAAAGCGGAGATCCCAGGAAGGTCTGTGGCTCCAACATTTGGGCAGCTGAGCAGCTTGACCATGCTTTGGCATTGTGAACTCAGTCGTACTAGCCTCCCAACCAGTAGACACAAATTCGCGGCAGATTTCAGATCGAGCCCTAGCGCAGCTCAGTCTCCTAGCCTCACAACCAGCAGAGGAAAATTTGCGAAAGATACCAGCGGCGATTGCCTGATCGACCTCCCAACCAGTAGACAATTTTTGCGCGGCACAACTCGGCTCACATGTTTCGATCTGCGTCTAAAGAGCCCAGCAAATAGCTTTCAACACTCGGATAGCTGTGCAGCTTATTACCATGCTTTGACATCGTCAAATCTGTCATACTAGCCTCCCAACTAGTAGAACCAAATATACGACAGACGTCAGATCGAGCCCTAGCGCAGCTCAGCCTACTGACCTTCCAACCAGT
>JAJMSA010000003.1:0-190899 GCA_030558175.1 Wickerhamiella musiphila
GAAAAGACGCTGGATTTCTTTTTCGTTGCGGCCGTCGCTGACTATTTCTGCAGGTTCGCGAAGAAATCCGGGCGTTAGCATTTTTGAAAAACCCTCATTCAGTAATTGATTTGCTAGATTTTTTAAAATTGAGTTGGCGTGATCCCTATCCACGCGGCTAACCACTGACATTGGCAGTTGGTCAGCGCACCTGATCACATGCTACTGATCCGTCGCCTAGCCTATGAATGAATGGAAAATTATGCATAAGAGCGATTTTGGGGTGCGACCTAAAGATCTAAAATTGAAGAAACTGCATTGCGGTGCTTTATCGGGAACACATTTTGAAGTCTGACACGTTTTGAAGTCTGACTTCGAGGCAATTGGAAACTTGGCTGAGTTTCAGCTGTACAAGGCCAGAAAAGCAAATTTCGATACCAATGAGACTACACAGCCGCAATGAAGCTATTACGGGATTTTAAAGACGCCGAGTTCGTGTCCCTGCTTAGCACCAGATCGTGATTGAGAGCTCAACCACCGGCCGTCGAAGAGACCACTATAAATTCACCCTCGATTGGCTCGATACGAAGGCATCTTCAACGACCAATAGTTTTTTGCCCTAGGTTGTTAGCCTGGCTCGAACGCTGGTCTTATGCCAGCACTTTCAAAACCCAAGATGATATTGAAATTCACGGTTTAAAAATTTTGAACTTAATGATAAATTTTGCTACCTAAAAACTAAGCGCGGGCCTCGGCATGGAGCTCAGCCATGCGGTTGAGGGCAGAGCCGGCCTTGAACCAGCCGATCTGCTCCTGGTTGTAGGTGTGGGTGAGTTCGGACTCCCACGCCTCGCCCTCCTTGGGGTGGACGACCATGGTAAGGGACTTACCAGGGGCAAGCTCAGCGAGACCGAGGAGATCGATGCGGTCGCTGGGGTTGATCTTGTCGTAGTCGGCCGGGTTCTTGAAGTTCAGGGGCAGCAGACCCTGCTTCTTGAGGTTAGTCTCGTGGATACGGGCGAACGAGCGGGTGATGATGGCGAAGCCACCGAGGAAACGGGGCTCAAGAGCGGCGTGCTCACGCGAAGAGCCCTCACCGAAGTTCTCGTCACCGATAACGACCCAGCGAACGCCAGCGTCACGGTAGGCAATGGCAGTCTCGGGGACACCATCCCACTTACCAGTGTCCTGGTTCTGGATGTTGTTGGCCTCGCCGTTCTGAGCGTTGATAGCACCAATCATGTAGTTGTTCGAAATGTTCTGCAGGTGGCCACGGTACTTGAGCCAGGGGCCGGCCTGAGAGATGTGGTCAGTGGTCGTCTTGCCGAGCGACTTGATGAGAATGGGCATGTTCTTGCCGTCCTGGCCGTCCCACTTCTTGAAGGGAGTCAGCTTCTGCAGACGGTCAGAAGAGGGCGAGATCTGGACGGTGACCTGCGAGCGGTCGGCGGGAGGAGCCTTGTAGGTGTCCTGGCCGCGGTCGTAGCCGCTGGAGGGAAGACCCTCTCCGTGAGGCTCGGCCAGCTTGAACTCGGAGCCATCGGCGGCCTTGAGGCTGTCGGTAAGGGGGTTGAAGCTGAGGTCGCCGGCGATAGCGTAGGCGGTGACCAAGTCGGGGGAGGCAACGAAGGCGTAGGTCTGGGGGTTGGAGTCGTTACGGCCGGTGAAGTTACGGTTGTAAGAAGAAACGATGGTGTTCTTCTCGCCCTTCTTGATGTCGCGGCGATCCCACTGACCAATGCAGGGGCCACAGGCGTTGGCAAGCACAATGCCGCCGAAGTCCTCGAAGGTCTTGAGCTGGCCATCACGCTCGATGGTGGCACGGACCTGCTCGGAACCAGGGGTAACGGTGAAGATGGCCTTAGACTTGAGGCCGTGGGCCATGGCGTCCTTGGCGATGTTGGCCGAACGGGTCATGTCCTCGTAAGAGGAGTTGGTGCACGAGCCGATCAGACCGACCTTGACCTCCAGAGGCCAGCCCTCGCGCTCGGCGGTCTCGCGGACCTTGGAAACGGGAGTAGCCAGATCGGGGGTGAAGGGACCGTTGATGTGAGGCTCAAGGGTGTTCAGGTCGATCTCGATGACCTGGTCGTACTCGCAGCCCTCATCGGCGGAGAGCAGCTCCTTCTGGTAGAGCTTGGCGAAGTCGGCGATCTCAGAACGCTCGGTAGCCTGCAGGTACTCGGCCATGCGCTCGTTGAAGGGGAAGACCGAGGTGGTAGCACCGATCTCGGCACCCATGTTACAGATGGTACCCATACCAGTGCACGAAAGGGCATCAACACCGTCGCCGAAGTACTCGACAATGGCACCGGTACCACCCTTGACGGTGGTGATGCCGGCGAGCTTGAGGATGACATCCTTGGGGGCGGTCCAGCCAGAAAGCTTGCCGGTGAGCTTGACACCGATGTACTTGGGGGCCTTCAGCTCCCAGGGCAGGGCGGCCATGACATCGACGGCATCAGCACCACCAACACCGATGGCGAGCTGACCGAGACCACCAGCGTTAGGGGTGTGCGAGTCGGTACCGATCAGAAGGGCACCGGGGAACGCGTAGTTCTCCAGAATGATCTGGTGGATGATACCGGAGCCGGGGCCCCAGAAACCCATGTTGTACTTGGCGGTAGCCGAGGACAGGAAGTCGTAGACCTCCTTGTTGATATCAATAGCGTTGGCAAGATCCTCAGGGCCGCCGGTACGGGCCTGAATCAAATGGTCGCAGTGCACGGTCGAAGGAGTGGCAACCTTGTCCATGCCGGCAGACATGAACTGGAGGATGGCCATCTGGGCCGTGGCATCCTGGCACGCGACACGGTCGGGACGCAGCTTGAGGTAAGAAACACCGCGCTCGATCTCCTGCTCGTGAGGGTTGTCGAGATGGCCGTAAAGCACCTTCTCACCGTAGGTGAGGGGGCGGCCGAGACGCTCGCGAACGATCTTGACGTTTTCAAGGTTCTTTTTGTAGTTGACGAAGGTGTCCGATTCCCAGACGTTCATCTTGACCTTCGAATCATGGTTCAGGGACGAGTAAGCCCGCGAGAAACGCGAGCTGGTCCGCACAATACGTTTCGAAAGCATCTTTCTATCCAAAGACGACGACGAAAATGGGGGTGGGAAGACAAAGGGTTTGTAATGCTAGCTATTTGTACCGAATTATTTGAGCGTCCCTTAGGGTCGGGAGTTTGGCGACATGCATATGCAATCCCTAAATGATTTTGTCTCATTGGTGGATTACCGCTCGAGCCACTCAACCCTTACCCTTACTCCGCGGCTGGTCCGAACTAACGACTGACACAACGTAGCTTGCCCGTTTCTGGTATCATGGCTCGTGCCTAAGCCTGCTATGTGGCAAGATGCGACTGTGGCACTCTTATTCGCGGTTCCCGACGCTAGTGCCAGCCTGAAACTGGCTGGGTCGCGCTCTTCTGCATATCCTACCCACATACCTGCCAGGTCCCTTCTGCTTACTCTTCGAGCCTACTAATTGGTTGTTCAGGGGTGGCAGACTGAGGTTAGGGCAACATGTGAGATGTGGAGAGACCCAAGTTGTGGGGCAGCCGTACTAGTTCTAGCGGCCTGAGCCCGCGCTTCTGGAATATCCTTATTGAACCTTCTATTCATAAGCCGCCAAACCTTCAATGCTCTTTTTCCGCAACCATCCGCATGAACGACCCGAGGTAGTTACCTAAACACAATCGTCTCTCTTCGGCATTGCATGTCTAGGTAGTGGTATTTTTTCCGGGAAATCTTGAAATTTTGTTCTTAGCAAGCGTCGTTATCCTATTTTCGCATCCAATCACGCGAGCGAAATTGTTCTTTATGTGACGAAGTTCATTCTTTTTGTTGCGTGGAAATGCCTCGGCTATTCAGAGCCCGGCTATCGAGCACGAATTATCGAATATTAGCGCCATTCGTTGTCTAAGATGGTATAGTTCGTCAGTAATTTACCAAGGCCTGTGCAACTTTATAACTAAGATGGTAAGCCCGGTCTGACGAAACTATTTAAATGAATACTGGATTTTGAAGCCACTGTGCACCGCAAGACAAAGCCTCTTTTTACCTTGCAGCGACCGAGGAGCTAGACGATGGCGGGATCGTAACTGAACAGTACGCGCATATAGATAGTCTTATTCGACAGTGCTAAGTCAATGCCTTTTATTATTATAGTGGTACAGAATACTTATTTACAACTGACATCAGACCTTTGCGAAGCAAATTCCACCTCAAGACCTTAATGTCTTTCACGATTTTGCGTGGCCGGGGTGACTCGTAGGCCATTATCAGGTCGAAAAAGTCCTTGGTCGCGTCGTCTGTTTTAGAAATAGTTTCAGGTTTACATGCTTCCAGATTACGACGAATCCGGTTTCTTTCCGGAACTGAAAACCTCTGGCTCAAAATAAACTCAAGTAGACGCAAGCAGTCGGGAGAAGTCACATAAAATTGACTGAGTTTCTCCCAATAGATACAAGAAATTGTACAGCCCGAGGCAGGTTCTTTGAATAGCTCACTCTTCATTTGTACACTGTTTTGCAAGAAAACAATATGGCCCTGAAGGGTGCGCTCAAACCTCACCAGCCGTCGCCTCGTCCTGCGTTCCTCTTCCGTCCAATTTTCTGTCATCTGCATCAAGTTTCCATCGTCAATCTTTAATCCAACTGGAGAATTATAAGTCTCTTGTACCTTTCTTGTAAATTTGTGAGAATCTTCACGCTGCTGAAGCACGGTGCTTCGGAGTGCCTGCAATGGCTCTGATGCATTTCCGGGGCAATAATTTTCCTCAAGCTTGGGCTCAATACTGTGATTAGATGAGAAGGGAGGTCCCAACGTCAAAGCTCCAGCTTGTAATGACTGAATTTGGTTTCGAACGAAATACTTGCCCGGCGCCTGCAGGTATGGCACTCCTCCCTCGCCGCTGTATTGCGGACCTACCTGAGCAACTGGACTGTAGAAAGGCACAATGCTCTTGCTTGTTTCAAAATGTTCCGTATCAATACCGTAGTATAGTCCTTGGTTAGGAGTATTTGGGGTATTGTATTGTCTGGACCCCCAATTCTCTTGAGAGGTTGGAAGCCCATCCGAAGCCTGATTGTATGCCAGTCCAGGCTGGTAAGTGTCGCCAGGTGAAATTGATATGATATGATTTTGGTGCGTTGCGGTTGGCTCAATAGCTGATGGTATATGTCCGACGATAGTCTGGGGTGGCCCTGTTATGTTTTCAGAGAAAAATTGGAAGCCGGTCGCACTTCTTGCACCATCTCCGAAATTTTCGCTTTTATTGGACTTGTCACCAGCTCTTCGCTTGAAAAAGTTTGACTCTTGAGCTTTTTCGTCTCGACTTCGTTTAAGGTCTCGGGAAGAAACATTGATGAAATTCGTATGCAGTGGTAGATCTGTGACCCCCCGAAAATCGAAGTTATAGTCGCTTTGAGACTCAGAAAACAGTGGATCATGATTTGAAGCAAAGTCCAATTTTTCAGTAGGGGATGACCTGATTTGCATCTGTGGTTCGCTCTCTCCACTGTGCAACTGACTTTTATCAGGCGTGTCGCTGAATTCTTCGCTCATGCTATGATAATAGCTTTGAACCTCTGGTGAGGTTGCGTAGCCAGGTGACCGAGAAGGTACGATTCTGATGAATAAAGCCTCGGATTTATGTTTGATGATGTTTTTTATACAACAGAGGCTTTGTCTGATCCAAGATGGCCACAGAGATGACTATTCGGCGCTCTTTCACCTCGCGGCACAAGTATGTTTTTCGGAAAACCTTCAGTAGGAAAATCCTCCTCCGAAAGCTTTGAATTTCTATGCAAATCACGCCCTATTCGAAACAACTCGCCTGAAGCAGGAGCTGTAACAATCAGTGCTTTCAAACGCTACCGAGCGGCGATCTGTGTTTCAGGCCAGGCACAGTCTAGCAGATTCTGTAGCTTCGAGGACGTTGACAGAAACTTAAATTGGATGCCAGTTAGCTCGGATGCGTACCTCTAGTTGACGAAACCACTTAGATCTCGATGCAATTAGAGTTTCACTTCGAGACACGCGCTTCTAGTATACCGTGGGCCAAAGTATGCAGATGCCAGGATGGCCGACACTGAGGTATTATAGTCTAGCATACTTTACCCACATTACTACTTCGGGTTGACTTCCAAGTGCCTTGTAGAAGCATGTTTTAAAGACCGTCGCACACCCGATTAGGGTTCCACTCCGTTTGGGGGCGATGCATGCCTTTGCATATAGCTCTGCAGGGCCGGAGTGCCGCGTGCAATTTAGAGTGTCTATCGAGTTTTTCATGGAAGTTTGTAGCTCAAAAGAGCGTAAATACACCAATATGCATCCTATGGACTTGTGAAAGCTAGCTTGTAAAGCGAGATACGAACTATCATATTAATCTATCTTTGAATCCCCAAAATAACTTTAGACCTGGTTAAAAGATGATACAACCTGTGGTCCCTGTTACCTGCACACGAACCGTAAACGAAGATAAATCTCTGCTCTGTGGAAAGAATCAACAAGCACGGCTCTTCTTGTATGTTTACGACTCACTCAACTCCCTTATAGACCCGAGCTCTCTAGCGACAAGCTCTTGATTCTTGATCCACGCAAGCCCGTGTCGAATTTGATATGCTTTTCAAACAAACATATTCCTCAGATTTGGCGAATTCTGAAGTCAAAGGGGAAATACTCGATTTTTTTGCTCAGGAAGGGCTTGACTTGGATCGCTGGAGCAGAAACTCCAGATACACACATGTTCTCTCGAGCGGATTACCATCCGAATGTTCCGCGCAAATGCGTTGAAACAATACCTTATTTGCGTCCTTGTGAGCTTCGATCCCCGGTACGTGCGAATCCGGGCTTGGAGACTCAGGATGCGAGAGCATACATAGGCATGCAAGCATGCAAGCATGTAAGCTTCAATCATTGTATCGCTGCTCATGTGTATTGATTCCTATAATATGGCTAAAATTATCAAAGGAGTCCTTTTTTTCTGCCTTATTCTTCGAACATTAACACAGGGTATTTTGCATAGGGGGTGCGGCTCCTGGAACACCAACACGAAGCCAAAGAGCCCCTCCTAATTTTGTCGGACACAGTGAAGCGGCGAAAACTCTCTGGCCCCTTGAGTCATTCTCTCGAAATTTTATGTTTAGTGTCTCAACGCTATGAAAAACTCTCCATACTTGAGGGGCCTCACGCAAGCTGGTAATAAAGGACCTGGCCCTTTGTCAGTGTGTGGCCTCGACGCATCATGCACACTACATAAGTATTCACGGTAGAAGAGAGCTTGCAAAACAAAGATTACTTTACTGAGCCAGTTAGTTGGAAAGTTTGAGGCATATGAATAAGGCCTTTGGCGACTAAATGAGCCGAATCAATTGTGTGTAACGTGAAACTCACTTCCAAGAAGATCAGTTGAACATGCAGAAAAACTTGAGAGGTCATGCACTTGTCGAGTCTAAATGAATTTCTGCATACGCGAGATCCGGCGTGCCAGGTCGCTGAGAAAGCGGACTCAGCGAGCGGCTCGGGACGGACCAAAGACTTATCAGAAAATCGATCTAATGTAGAAATACGAATTGTATACGATGTACTGGAGCCCGAATGCATCATGCGAGGTAATCAGGGGCAAGCCATGTGGTCGCAACTAAGCCCAATTGGGCCATGACCGTTCAAGGCTAACCCCGAAATGGAGGCTGATTTGTATTGCGGCATGACGCATGGCCATAATCTTCCTGCAAGGGGCACTGCCCAGCATGACCTTGATTTAGTTGATTTTCAGGAGAAACACTGACCTCGGGATTGTCCACCCTTAAAAAGAAAAATTATCTCTTTGTTTCGTATGCCATATGCTCGTGGCGGATATGAGGCGAATGCAGATTACAGCGCGCGGAAACAGCTAAGCTTGCGCCTTGAGTTAAAAGTTTCCATACTCACAGTTCTAACAGTCCCAGGTAGTCTAACGGTCGTCTCGGATATTCTTGCAAAAGCTCATCGTTGTTAATGATTCAACAGTCTCTTCAATTTCATATTTTTCTGGAAATTTTCCAGTTTTGGGACTACAACCAGCGCCTCCTGTGTATTACTTGGCCCCGTGATTTGAAACTGGAAGTCTCAGCATCAAGTAGCCGTTTCATAGAATAAATAAGCGAATCACTCGTACGGCATGAATGCCTGAGTCTTCGATAATACAACAACGCCGTGTCCATCGGCGATATAGCCTTTGACTTTACCTTCAGCAATCAATGTGGCCACCAAAAGTTCCGCTGAAAGAATGGCCATCTCTTCGCTCTCAGGCTCGGCTTCCCAATAGCCATGATATCTCAAAGCAAATGCGATTTTCCATAAATGTAAATGGTGATGTTTCTCGTTTGCCAGCCAGACCTTCCGGACTACCTTGTAGACCATTCTTGGTATCAGACCAATGACACTCAGATGCAACTGGCAGGTAATTACCCACTCGTGATTATCTTTCAAGACACGCCGAAGTCCAGCAAAATCACAACTTTTCATTGCATTGACCACCCTGTCTGTAAAATTGTGAGTGACTGCAAGTTTGCAGAGCTTGCCAACATGCATACCACTAAGAGAAATGTATAGCACCACATTTCGAATCGCTGTCGCAACCTTCGGCACATTCCACATACCTGATATCAGTAAAAACGAATTTTCAAACTTGGCCAGGGCAGCGCCGAAGTTGCCTTCTCTAAATTTGACAACGCCATCGAAATAGGTGATAACAAATTGATCTCGCGGGCGAGCAGTGCTCAGCTCGGGCAAGGTGTGTCTGACAGAGTTCAGAGCCTTGAAAATCCCCTCGGCCAAAGAGTAAGCGCGCAACCTGACATATAGTAATATGAGAATACTAGCCACTTCAAAGCTCAATGGCCGCTTCGTCTCACTCAGAACATCAGAGCTTTTGTCGTTGAGACATACCTGGAAAACAGCGTTAGCGCCTCGGGCCAATTTTTGAACCCACTCATGGTTCTGAGTCCGACCTCCGCTCTGAAGTCTCATCTTACGCTCGATTCTAATTCCCCGGCGATACATCTTATAGAGTGCCCGGACTTCGGCGCTCACAAATGGTTTAGTGTTTATCTCTTCGTTGCTGATGACTTTGGCGAGTTCCTGAGCCGTGGCGCTTCGCAGGGATATTTCTTCATCGAAACTTTTGTGGTTGCCAGCATCAAACGACTTTCGAATCAGAGAAATATACGCTTGCCATTTTTTGGGCGAGCGAGACCAGTTTATGCCATCTGGTAGTGCGGTTTCCTGATAAAAACCGTGGGCTAGAGCGCTCGTTTTTTTGTACTTGAGCATATCGAATATGTACGAATCCATCTTGGACAACCAAATCGCGAAAGCGCTTGAATCTACTTAGAAATAGAGCAACGTTTCACGGGAGGGACAAAAGAGAGGGTGGTGCCTGCAGCCAACGGTTCTAGGCTCATGAATTGAATCAGAGAAGGTTATGACTAGTGTGCCCGGAGCTCGTTCCCAACCCTTGAGTGTTAAACAGACCAGACTCAAACAGGTCGAAGAACGAAGCATTGGAGGCTATACTGATTAAATTGAAATACTGAGCAACTCACATGGGAGATAAACGAGCTAGACCAAATGGTAGACCGTCATTCTACAGGTTTCGAAACTCCTGCCAGTGGACAAATCGTCTAAGTTTGGTAGGCTTCCCAATACCCTCCTGGATCTACTTGATTTAGCTCAACAATTTAGCCGATTTTAGCGAGTGAATGCTACAGCTCAAACATACTTTATACGGCTCGGCTCTGAAGTTTTGTTTTTTTTGACAGGTAGCAACTTTGTTCCAGACCCGAACATTAAAATAAATATTATTCTGACTCTTGCCCCCATTTCTGGCGACGGAGCAGATCCTCGAGTGCAAACGAAAGCTTTTCTAGTTTTTTAGCCACCGCTTTTCCAGACTCTGATTTGTTCGAAGAAGTAAGTTTAACGTTTTCGAGAGATGTATTTGACAAATCTGGCGAGTTGGGGACCTCTAAAGGCACACTGAGAGGTGAGTTGGGCGCAGTGTATGCCGGGATACGCGGAGGCACCAGTCCTGGGCTTGAGCTACGAGACATACTGCTGCCACTTTCGGAGTCGGCTCGGTAGCCGTAGTCATGCTGCAAAGCGTGAGCAAGCGTTTTCCAGTCGATGGTGTTACCTCGCTCTTGCAAAGATTGCACGGCTGAGTTGAGATCTTCGAATGTGATGGGGTCGTTATCGAGGTCGCAGTTTTCCTCTGTCGAAAGCAAGTTGTCCGTGCCATTCGCCGTCACCCAGGGATGCTTGCGCAGATCAGGGATAGTGGCTCGCTTGGAAGCGTCTTTGCACAGCATCTGGGCGAGCATGTCCTTCAAATGCGGCGAGCATTTGGAGAAGTCTGGCACATCGTTGACTATGCGTTCGTAGAGATCGGCGAGGGAAGCACCTTCGAACGGCAGCATCCCGTGCCGCATGTAGTACAAAGTGACTCCTAAGGCCCAGATGTCTGTATTGCGCCCGCCGATCTCGCTGAGGCTGCCAGAGTTTCCGGCCAGCCGAGCCAGCTCCGGAGCCATGTACGCGGGCGACCCCACACATGCCGTGACTCTATCGTTTTCTGGGGTATCAAATATTTCAGAAACGCCGAAGTCTGCCAGTTTCACGCAATCGTCTCGGCCTAGAAGCACGTTTTCGGCCTTAATATCACGATGTGCTATCCCAGCCGCATGGAGGTACTCGACGCCCAAAAGCATGTCTCTGAAGTATAAACGGCATTGTTCTTCATCAAGTGGCTCATCAGCCCCGGTATATTCGGATTCAGAGGGCATGATAGAGCCGTACTGGCAATATTCCATCACCATGTAGATGCTGTCCGAGGTCTGGTCGTCTATGACTTCGTGGAGAGAGACAATATTCGGGTGGTCAACTCTTTTCATGATTGCAACTTCACCTCTGATCAAGTAGCCGGCAGTCGCCGGTGACCAGCTCAGCAGATCAGTGCCTCTTCTGCGTGAAGACATGAGTGCTTTGCGATTGAGTTTGATCAGACGTGACTTGCTATACTCTTTGATCGCATATTCGTCTCCCGAGGGGTCCACGGCCAAGTAGACCATTCCATTCGATCCTCTGCCAATTTCGCGTTTCACAAGGTACTGATTGATAAATCGGCCTCTGGAATCCTGTGAGTAATTCAGTGATGGAGTCTCTTTTACGAGTTTCGGCCGGTAGTTGTGCAATCTAACGTGCTGCCGAGCGGGCGAAATGATTGGTGTCTGAGGCAGCGAATAGAACCTCTGTAGCACTGGTCTCCGGGGCCGCGGTAGACACACGTCCTCAACATCAATCTTGGGTACCTGTGCACTCGAATCTTTGAAGGCCGCTTCTCCGCTGGACGCACTGCGCTGAGAGGTGGGCTGAGGACTGCACGAAACTGGAGTCTGCTCTACTAGAATCGAGTCGTCGAAGCTCTTGGGCGAGGATCTGACATCATATTTGCCGTCAAACGCTGGCCGCCCTGGCGAGGCCATTTTTTGGCAGCAGCGGAGCGAACAATAGCGGAAAAGGTGTTCGTCTGTGGGGAAGGGCTCTGGCTATCGCGAAGATGGAAAATTAAGGCGTCGCTGCATAAGGCGGCTTCGCAGCGCCCAGCTTACGGCACCGACAGGCGAGGCGGCTAGGGTCAGGCTTATCTGGGGATCATGCTTGGCTGTTAAACTCTGTTTTAGTGGTCTATATCCGGCAAATTCCGATTCAGAGTAACAGTTTAAGTATTTGTTTCTAGAAATCTTCCTACAGCCTATATGATTTGCACACCGCTCCTTCTCCAAAGCCGAGTTGGGGGGAAACCTGAATTGTCATCAAAGGAACGCGGGTGTTTTTGACCTATAAAACTCAATCATGTGAGGTTTATAGCCTCAATTGCTGAAAAGTCAACCGTTGTCTCACTGAAAGATAGTTTTTCCTTTTATTTTCTCTTTACAAACACGCTTGTTCTAACGACCCTAAACCTCCAACATGATACCACTTTCCAGGATGCGTCGGGTCTGGTGAGGCATGTAACCAAGAAATCATATAGCCTTCACAGGACCCGAGCTTAACACGGGTGTATGCTCGTAAATAAGGTTGGCTACAGTTCAATGGAAAATGAATTACTACAGTAGACTTCTCGGCGATCGCCGGGACAGACCTTGTTCTCGCTTTACGGATCGCCAAACCACCAGCCGCATAGATAACTGCATCACTGCATATGCTGACGACATTTTTAGGCTTTAATGTTGAGCGTACCACTTTCCAACTTAAATCTCCAGCCGGACGAAATCATAAAATAAAATTTTATGCCCCGGCTGCGGGCCAGTTTTCTGGCAAAACAGCCTCGCCGAATTCGATGGCTTTTACCGCAATTGAGAACAGTTGAGGCTGCACGTCGCGAATTGACTTGGATTCAGGAGGAATTTGCATCCTCACCGCTGAAAATTGATCGTGCCTGCAGATTGCGAGGTCTCAGAGCTTATCCGCTCCAATATATTCTGGGATCACAACCATTTGGACCTCTAGAAATTAAATGTTCTAGAAACGTGCTCATTCCTCGATGGGAGACCGAGGAGTGGGCTTTCAAGCTGGCCGAGCGAGTGAAGAGGCTGCGGCTAGTAAACCCTAAAGTTCTTGATTTATGTACGGGAACAGGCTGCGTTCTTTTCGGTATTGAAAGCTCTACCGGTATACAAGGCATTGGCATGGACATCAGTGACTCCGCTAGAGACTGTTTCGAGAAGAACGCCGAGCTTCTGCAGATGCGCTCGACTTTTCGAACCCACGATCTATTCACGTCGCTGAACTTGCATTCCGACTTCGAAACCTACGACGTTATATTCACCTCCAATCCGCCTTACATCCCTGAATCTGAGCTACACAAATGTGAAAATTCTGTATTACTTCATGAGCCTCATCTCGCTTTAGTAGGTGATTTGGAAGTGCTTTCTGCATTGGTAGATAGAGTTTGTGAGGTCAAGACTGCGATCGCAGTGTTTGAAATAGGCTCTCAAAGTCAGGTCGACTTTTGTATCGGCTTGTTCGAGTCCAAAGGGTTTCGCTGCTGGGGCGAGATGGACGGATCCGGCAAACCACGAACTGTGTGGGCTGTGCGACCTCAATTTGAATTTCTGAGAACGCTGTGACGAGAAAGATCTTTTGCATCCAACATTGAACTTATATATCTACTGCTTATTTATCCAAGCTTTTTGCTTAATCTCTAAACTTCGACCTCAGGCTGCTTGGCAGGCGGTTGCTCCAGAGGTGCCTCGGCCTTGCGCTTCTTGATGGAACGCTTGCCCATGGCATTGATGTTCTCACCAGGATGAACCCTGAGGGCACTCCATATATAGCCTCCGTAGCCTCTAGACGTCATCAAAGGATGGATACGGCCTGGAAGGGTTTGATATACTCTGACTCGAGTCTCTAGGATAGTAGGCGCCAAAATTCGAGTATCATTCTTGACTGCCAGCGATAATTTAACCAGCACCTCTTTTCCCTCGTAATAAACGACAATAGGCTTGCCTCCTTTTACCAGATGCACTACAGCTGGGACATAACTGGCTGGGTCGAGTTTCGACATCGTAAAGAGGCCATCGAAGCCTTGAGAAGCAATACTTTGTATGAGTTTTCGCTCTTCAACCCGGGCCTTGTGTCGGAAGTACTGTCTTCTATGCGCTGGCTTGAGTCCTGCAAGCTCTTCCTCGGTCTTCTCAACTAAATCTCCGGTCTCCTCCGGGTGCAGCAGGTCGAGCCACGTCACAGTTTTGATCTGATTCTGCTCAGCTTCAGTCAAATTCAAGTATCGTAAACAATCAAGATTAGGGTGCTCATTTTCATGGACAACAGTAATTGTACCTTCGCCTCCCATTCGCTCCAGGACAGCTGCCACTAGAACACCAGGAGTTTCATCGTTTACGAGATAGTTTCCACCAGGGCGCACGTTGCCGTTATTCAAGAGCAAAGCCAACGTTTCAGCACTCACATTGTTAATTTTGTGTGGATCTTTGTCCAGATAAATATCGATCAGCTCTGAAGAGTTGATTGCCAGCGGTGTGAACCGCTTGAGAAACTTCTGCTTCTTGCGTTTGAGGTATTTCTCTTTAGAGTACTCAGTTTTGTGCTCAAAAGCCTCGTGCGAACTAGTCATACGAGAAATTATCTCTTCTCCAGATACGCCCTGCTTCTTCAACGCTTCAATCTCATCCATGGACAGGCTTTGCAGACCAGATGCGCCGATTTTGTGGCCAGTCATAGTCTGTTCGGCGCCTAGCGACTCGGCGGAGCCCTCCTCATCATAGGTCTCTTTCACCACGCTCAATTTCTCATCTGCCTCGATCTGATAAGTGAAACCGAAAGGATCGCCAAAAAGAAGATCGGCCGGGAATTGGCCGAATTTGCCCAGGGAAATAGTCGAGCCGGCTTCTAGCTTGACAATTTTGATGTTCTGGGAGGGCAGCCTGACCAAAATGGTCTGCCCGGGACTCATATGGGACTCCAGCATATTTTCTGATCGAGTTTTCTAAATAAAAAGCGCGAAACAAAACTCTCCCCGACACTCGAATCAGTAGTGCCTGGGTTTGCAACAATTTAAGTAGAGTGGAATTTGCTTACATGATTTTTTTTCATCCCAAAAGTCTCGGGCCCCGGGAATTTTTTAATTTTCCAGCGTTCGTTTTAAACTCGACTTGAGAAAGGAATTGAACAATGGGACGCAAAGCCAGAACGAAGCAAGCAGCACCCCCGTCTTTGGACGAGTTCAAGGGCGGTAAGCGTAAGCCTGAGGTGCAGGGCCGCCGTGCATTGAAGCGAGCCCGCAAGGCCGCTGCAGAGGGTGCGAATGGCTCGAAATCTGCCAAGTCCAAGTGCGCAGCTACCTCTGAGGGCTCTGAACTCGAAGACTCCGAGCTCGAGAATGCGCAGGCTGACTTATTTGACGAAAGTGATCGCGAGCAGGGTGCGAAGTCCATGTTCAGTGATGACGATGACGAGACTGCCCTGGAAACGATGAACGAGGCCACGGCCCAGCACTTTTTGGACAGCTCCGACGAGGATGAGGATGCTGAATCGGGCGAAGAAGCTGGAAACGACGAGTTTGACTTCAGCGGCGATATGGAGTCCGAAGACGAGAGCGAGAACAGCGACTCAGAGCCCGCAGCTGAGAATTCTGACGAATCTGGCGAGATTGATTCTGAAGTGGAGGCACTCGAAGACGAATACGCCGAAAATGAGGATGAAAGCAACCAGGAAACGTCGCTCCCTTCAATTCGGATCCGGATTATGGAAACTGTCAAAACCCTCGAGAACTTTTCCGAGATGGGTCGTGGTAAGAGTCGTTCCTTCTACACAGATCGGTTGCTCGCGGACATCTGCAAGTATTATGGATACTCGCCATACCTGGCCGAGAAGTTTTTCAACTTGTTTTCGCCTGCAGAGGCGATTGAGTTCTTTGAAGCGAATGAAGTTCCGCGCCCAGTGACTATCCGCACAAACACCTTGAAAACGCGCCGGCGCGACCTTGTACAGACTCTTGTCAATCGTGGTGTGAATTTGCAACCAATTGGACCGTGGACAAAGGTAGGTTTGCAAGTGTTTGACTCGCAGGTACCCATCGGTGCGACGCCCGAGTACTTGGCTGGACATTACATTTTGCAGGCTGCCTCCTCATTTTTGCCTGTGATGGCACTGGACCCGCAGGAGAACGAGCGCGTTTTGGACATGGCTGCAGCTCCTGGTGGTAAGACTACCTTTTTGAGTGCTCTGATGAAGGATACAGGCACTGTTTTTGCGAACGATGCCAACAAGGCCCGAACCAAGTCTCTGATTGCCAACATCCATCGTCTGGGTTGCACAAACACAATTGTTTGCAACTACGATGCTCGGCAGTTCCCCAAAGTTATTGGCGGTTTCGACAGGGTTCTGCTGGATGCGCCCTGCTCGGGAACTGGTGTCATCTCCAAGGACCCGCAAGTCAAGACGTCGCGTACCGAGAAAGACTTTATCCAATTACCGCACCTGCAAAAGCAACTTCTGCTGTGCGCAATTGATAGTGTTGATGAGAAGTCGGAAGGAGCGACAATTGTATACTCGACTTGCTCGGTGATGGTTGAAGAAAACGAGGCGGTTGTGGACTACGTACTGAAGAAGCGTCCCAACGTCAAACTCGTCGAGACTAATCTCGAGATCGGCAAGGAAGGCTTCACTTCTTTCCGCGGCAAGACTTTCAATTCCAGCATCAAAATGACCAGAAGATACTACCCACACACTTACAACGTTGACGGCTTCTACGTTGCGAAGTTTAAGAAGCTTGGACCTTCGCCTGTTGTTCCGGCGGCTGGCAAAGCTGCTGAGGTTTCCGTCGACACGCCCTTCGCGGAGTTCAACGAGGATGAGGATCAGCAGTTCGTGGAGCAGAGCCTTAAGCGCGCTCAAAAGAAGAAGGGTAAGAACCCGCGGGCTCTGCGTCCGGGCAAGGCTTAGCTTTTGTAGTTTCCTCTCTGTTTAATTATTATACTCAGTTTAAGACGCATTAGAAAAGAAAAAAGAACAGCGGATATTGTCGTACAGTCAATCCGTCTTGGGCACCGCATGACTGTGTAAATTCGTGAACATACTCAGAATGCTAAAAATTTATTCAGACAGGAGTCATCAAAAGGCCTGATTTCCCCACAGATTTTTGGCAAGATCACCATTTTCCCAGTCAGTGCGTGAGATTAGGCCACTGAAGCACCGCTTCATGCCCTCGTAGCCGTCGAGAGACGGATCGCTGCTGATCTTCACATTGATCTCGGTCCCACAAGGCAAAGCGCGCCGCAGCTCGGCCTCTAGGCGTGGTGCCACTCCTGGCAGCGCCGCTAACCCACCGCTGACCACAATGTTTTTGGCCAGTTTCAAATTTTCTTTGGTTTGCAAAACAAGGTTGGCTGCCAGCTCGCCGATTCCCGCTTGGTCTATGCCGGCTATAGAGGGTTGGAACAACACTTCAGGGACTCGGATCCGCTCAACATTCAAATTCAGCTGGTGAGATTGAGCCATAGACTCCGGGTCAATTGCATGTGCGCCATAGAGAAACTTGTGCACGGTGCTGTCTTTCCACGACACTCCTGAGTGCAGGTCTTCAGCCGTAAAGTTCGGGTCGTGCTCAAGCAGCTCGGCCTGCAGTTTCTCTATGCGCTCCGCATAATCTGTGTCCTCTTCCTCTTGATCTTCGCCGTGTCTGTAAACCTGCCAGTCATCGTCATTTGCTCCGAACCCGTCGTCGTCACCTCCAACTTCACGCTGCTTGCGTTTCTTCGAGCCTTCGGATATTAGAACAGCCAAGGATTTCATGCGCATCTTCGAAGCAAGAGACTTACGGTCGTTCAGCTCTTTATTGAGTTTCTCGCGCGCAGCCTGCAACTTTTGAAGCTTCGACAGTTCAGAGCGTTTTTGTTCAATCCAGCCCGCTAGATCAGTAGCTCGAAACTGCGTCTCTGCTGCCGCCGCCGCTGCTGCTGCCGCCGCCGCTTCTTTTTTTTCATTTCGTGCTCTCAAACGCGCATCTGCCGACGCCTTAAGCAGCCGCTGCCGCCGCTTTTCAACAATCTGCTCCGCGTTCAGCTGGCCGTCTTGAATGTTCACCAGCGGGAAGTTTTTCGGGTCCGCGGCCGCAATAGCATCTTGATCCGCAGCCTCACTGGCGTCTTGCAGCCCTAGCTCAACCTCCAGTTTGATGATGGCCTTTTCTAGCTCCGGGGACTCCTGCTCCTGGTCGGCCTTGAGCGCCCGCAGCTCCTCGAGTTCCTGAGTCTGACGCGCAACTTTTTCCTGCCGCCGCACTTCTGCCTGCTCTTGCAGTCTTCTGGCACCTTCTCGTCGGCGATCGAGTTGTGCAGCCAGTTCTTCGGCCGATTTGATTGCCGCATCAAACGGCGCCTGGATAATACGTTCCTTCTTCTCTAACACGTCCAAGTCCATAAAGGTGCGAAGCTCGTCGATATAATCCAGCGATACATAGCAATGCTCACGAACCAGCGCTGCAGCTTGGCTAACGGTCACCCGAGTGGGAAACAAAGGGTACTTCAAGGCAAGTAGCTGCTGCATGAACTCTGCGGCCTGCTTTCCACCATATGAGATACGTTTGGCGTTGACAAGATCGGGAGTCTCGTAAACAGGCACAACGTATGAGGCCTCGTACCCCAGATTTACCAGCAATCCGTGACTCTCGCCTCTGAGCTGAAATGCAGAAAGCCCGCCCACAGCTAGACCTACAGAGGGACATCCGTAACTTTGGAAAAGCATATCAAGCAGCGTGAGCCTTGGTCCTCTAAAACAACAAAGACTCTCAGAGATGACAATCGGCACATCTACGCGGCCCTCAGACGTGACCTCGAGTCGTTTGAATGAATAGTCCAGAATCTGCTCAACGGTGTCTATATTGGCAAGATGCGGGCCATCGAAGGGGGACTTAGAGTTCTGGCGATTGCCCTCTTGCAAAGCTTCGTAGCCAGCAACTTCCAGAGTTTGTCCAGTTCTCCTGTCTCTAAACTTTGCTCCGACTGAAGGGAATCGTAACGGAGGCTCCGTGGATCCTACTACTCCCACGCGTGTCTCAAAGGCGCCTAAATCGACAACAATCGCCCTTCCTGGTTGGTATTTGGGTCTAGGCTCTGGGCCCTCATGTACTAAGGGGCCATCTGGTGGTAATTGCCAGACCTGCATTGTCATTTGGATTGTTATTTTTTCTTGACGAGCAAGAAAGAAATCTGAGAAGAGAGCCACGCTTCTTATGCCCAGTGCTTACTCGAAGGGCCTGCAGTGCAGTGCTGGGAGTTCGGTATGAGACCCTGACCGCACCATCATCGTCATCCCTCCTTAAGTCTTACACCTCTGTAGCAATGGAAGGCTACAATCTAACTACTTTGGTAAAACGGCTCGAGGCAGCGACGTCACGACTGGAGGATCTGGTCGATAACCCCAGATTCGCGGGCTCGGACGCTGCCAATGCCTCTGAGCCAGGGGCCCCGTCGTCCAAAGCTGCCAGCTCAGCAGCTGCGCCATTATCGAAGCCTGCCGCTGGATCTGTGGTCAAGAGCGACTCTTCTGCGCCTCAAAAGACTGCTGTATCAACCAATTCTGCTTCTTCTTCAAGCACAGCCCCTGCCCCGGCCTCTCCGTCCCTGAACTTGGCCGACAAGTTCGAGTCGGTCATCAAAGCAAGCTCGGACGAGACCCTTACGAGCCAGTGTAAACTGTTCCAGAAGGCAGCTGCTGCCACAGACAAAATTATTGCAATTTCTTTTGTTGCAGGAAAGCCTGACCTAAGCTCCCCGGACTTCCAGGAGCTCATGAAGCCTCTGTCTACGGCTGCGGGCGAGGTCGTCGAAGTGCGCGAAAGTAACCGTCTTTCCCCAGTGGCCAATCTGCTCGGCACTTTGGCCGAAGGCGTGCCCGCTTTGGGCTGGGTCACCACCCCGGCGCCGGCAGACTATGTTCAGAACTTCAAGGAATCGGCGCAATTTTATGCCAACCGTGCCCTCAAGGACGACAAGGCTAATGGCGTCTTTGTCAAAGAGTTTCTGGGCTACCTAGCTGCTTTGCAAACTGAGGTCACCAAACAATTCCCCGAGGGCTTGCCCTGGTCGGGTTCTGCTTCTTTGAAAGACGCTTTGTCGAGCGCCGGATCAACCACCGCCCCTTCTGCTCCTGCTCCTGCTTCTGCGCCTTCGCCCTCTGCAGGCGGTCCTCCTCCTCCGCCTCCGCCGCCGCCGCCTTCAGTTGACGCGTTGAAAGCGGCTGCTGGCTCCGGCACAGGAACATCGGCGCCGGCCGCGGCTTCTGGCGGAATGTCGGCCGTTTTTCAGGAACTTTCACAGGGCGAATCGATCCGCTCGGGCCTGGCCAAGGTGGACAAAGAAGCGCACAAGGCCACTGCTCCGCCAAAACCGTCGGCCCCGAAACCCAAGGTCAGTGGCTCCACTAGTACCAGTGGTTCTTTGCCCACTAAGAAGAAGGCCCAAACCATTCTTGAGAACAACCGCTGGTATATCGAAAACCACATCGATCAGCACGATATCGAGGTTGAGCTCGATATGAACCAAAGCGTGCTTATTGATAATTGCCGCAACTGTACAATTCAGATCAAGGGCAAGGCAAACAGCGTGCAGATCACGAAGTCGACTAAGGTCGGTGTTGTCGTGGACACACTAGTCGCTGGAGTCGAGATCATGCGGTCAGATAACTTCGGCCTGCAGGTCGCCGGAACGCTGCCCTCTCTAACCATCGATCAGAGCCATCAGGGCCAGGTATACCTGTCCGAAGAATCGCTAGATCTAGACATCTATACCTCGCAGACGTCTTCAATCAACATTAATGTTCCTGTTCCTGGCGGCGAGGCAGGCGATTATCGGGAGCTGCCGCTGGCCGAGCAGATCGTACACAAGATCACGGGTCTGAATGTCAAGGGCGAGGCAGTGAATCTAAATTAAGTAATGATAGAGTGAATATTGTTTTTATGGTTTTTCGGTCGCGCTTTTTTGCAGTGGTACCGCTTTCACTTTGAGTAATGGGTCGAGCCTCTCTTCCTCATACTAAATTCATCACCGGGATGTAGAGAAGCCCCACGGGAGCCTACTTCTTCATTCTTGCCGGACAAGAGTCCTCATCAATTGGATTCTAATTCTTTGCTTCAACGCATCGTCGGAGCCCTTAAATGTTGAAATTGCGACCGCAATTCTCAAACTCAGGCCGGTAGCGACCCCCTGCCCATCTCAGCTAAAGAGTAACGTCATGAAAAATATAAGAGATTTTAGGTGTAATCTGAGAGCTTTCGAAGCATACAGTGCCAGCTCGGTCTAAAACAATGTATAACTCTCCTTAGGACCTAAGTGCTGGGGAAAGCGCCCAATTGAAATAATCCGGTTCCAGCACCTAGTCCTTACAGAGCGGGGCTCACACTGGTTCCCAAAGAAGACGCGCAGTTATCGGGCAATCGTTGAGCCCGCTCGAGCCCCAGAATTCGCAGCGTAAAACCCTCAATTTCTCCCCTCATTGACAATCTAGCATTGAAATTGCGAATCGTCTGGTGCCTCAATTATAACCCGGACTAATACCCCGAAACGTTGGTACCCTAGCCCCGAGTGTTCGCATATAAGTACCCGAACTCCACACCCCAGGATTTCTCTCCACGTTTCCTTTACTCCTCAATCCAACATGTCCATGATGTTCCGTCGTATGATGAGCACTGGCGCTAGTGCCTACGAGCATATCATTGCCTCTAAGCCTGCCAATAAGGTCCAGCTTCTCGAATTCAACCGCCCCAAGGCCCTCAATGCCCTGAACCCCGCGCTCATCTCGGAACTCACCCATGCCGTCCGCCAGGCTGACGCCGACGAAGATGTCGGAGCGATTGTCATCACCGGCAGTGAAAAGGCGTTTGCCGCCGGCGCCGATATCAAGGACATGAAGGACCAGTCCTTTGGCCAGGCCTACCGCTCTAACTTCATCGAGGCTTGGACCGCCATCACCTCGGTGCGCAAGCCCATCATTGCTGCCATCAACGGTTACGCGCTTGGTGGTGGCTGTGAGGTTGCCATGATGGCAGATGTGCTTTACGCCGGCGACAACGCCGTCTTTGGCCAGCCCGAGATCAAGCTTGGTATCATTCCTGGTGCTGGTGGTACTCAGCGCCTTACCCGCGCCATTGGCAAAGCCCGTGCTATGGAGATTGTACTTTCCGGTAAGAACTTCTCTGCCCAGGAGGCCAATGACTGGGGTCTGGTCGCTCGCGTGTTCCCCAAGGAGGAGGTTGTCCAAGAAGCCATCAAGCTTGCGGAGAATTTTGGTAAGCAGCCTCCTTTGGCGATTGTTGCGGCTAAGAATGCCGTCAATGAGGCTTTTGAGGGCAGCTTGAGTGCTGGTCTGCGTTACGAGCGCAACCTGTTCTACGCTTTGTTCGGAACTCAGGACAAGCTCGAGGGCATGACTGCCTTCGCCGAGAAGCGCAAGGCTACTTGGAAGGGCGAGTAAGTATGTCTCGTAAATTTTATAGAGCGCAAACAACCAATCTAGTATTCAAAGTTGCAGCGAAGATGGCGGCGGTAGCTAGATGCGCAATCTCAGTCGTTCTGGCTATGTCATTCGCAAACGGGCACGTGAGCCTTGTACAAACAAGCAGAGAAGATGAATCCTAGGCTCTGATCCAGCTTCATTTCGATTTTTTTTCAAAATTTAAACTTGCCCGTATTCATCCTCCTAGAAACTCTTTTTTTCGCACAATGCTTGTGCTGTAGAGCCGCCAATGCACACCTCTACATATGTCCACCTCCCAATTCGCCTGTCTTAGCTGATGGACCTACAGTTCGTTCCCCTGGTACTGGTGGGTGGCCTGGGTGGCTCTTTCGAAGAAGAAACACCTCTCAACCTTAAAAGATTCAGCATTGCCTTGAATGAGAGGGCAGAAAACATAGCCACATTAGAAGCCCGCAAACAGCTGGCTCAGAGATCGTGCGAACCACAGCTGTGGCTGCCCCAAGCGAAGCCGCTACGAGTTATTTTTAGCGATCAAGCCGCTATCTATGACAAGACCAGCAGGCCATCGATTCTTTCACCAAAAAACGAAGCCAGTGACCTGTACCCTGACGGGCTTTTAACTTATGAATGGATCCGGAAGTACTCCTGTTTCCTGCCGTCTACGATAGTAGCCTTTATTCTCGTCAATTCGGGCGACGAAGAAGATGATAACCGCATAGTACTCCATGTCAATGGCATCACAAAGTTCTGCGCTGCTCAAGAAATAAAATTCGTGCCAGTTTTCACAAGTACGCATCTCTCAGCGGCCGAGCTGTCGGCTCGAGTGCTGAACATAAGAAGGCAAGCTGGGCTCACTGCAAAGCATTCAGCGTTTACATTGCACGAGGCAGCGTCACCAAAATCCATCGAGGATTTTGTGGATTTGCTGTGGACCCTGCTCACTGCCAACACGGCGTCATTTTATGCCGCGAGAGCCAGAGAAGTCAGGCACAAGCGCGACGAGTTACCTCCGACTTTGGACACTAACTTGTGGGATGCTCGCTACACTTTCAAGCTAGCAGCTTTTTCCGAGTTCAAAGGTGATGTCCAAGGGGCCATGAGGTTGTATGAATCCGCATACGACGGATTCAGGGCCTTATTTGAAGACGGGCTGACTCCTTCCAAGTCGCGAGAGGCGTGGATCGCTGCCCGTGAAGCCCTGGATATCATTGCCTTGCATGTTGTACGGTCCTCACTTTATCTTCAAGAGTCTGGCATTGCTTCTCGCAAATTTTACTTACATATCAGAAGTGTTCAGAGTATCTGCGCATTGGCCACCGTCGCCGTCTCGAGCCGGTGGCACGCTTATCAGACTATAAAATTCGCGGATATGGTCTCGGAACTGCAGGTAAGAAAAGATGTCCGTGGTGCCTACACTGTGAGTGGCGCAGCTGGTGTCAAGTCTCTGGTTAAGCCAGCACATGCCTTGCCAAGAGCTGGTCTCTTGTACTATGAAGCAGCTATACTGAGTCTAGAAGAAGATGCCGAGTTTGATTCGAGTGGCTCCAAACTTATCGCCGATCCGTATTTCTCACGAGAAGATGCCAATTTCAGCACAGACACAGCGTTCTCATTAGCTGCTGCCGATTTAACGGCGTTCTCCTCGACTGTGGGTTCCTGTCTGATTGATCACGGCGAATGGCTTGAGTCAGTGGGCAAAAAAGAAAAAGCCCTCGAAAAGTACCGTGCTGCGGTTGGCCTCTTGGCTGAAAATTGGCCTCGAAGAGCTGCAATTGCTCGCAAACTGCTGGAAGGGTCTGACATTGATCGCGCCATAGCTCGTTTGGCACTCTTGAAGAGCCACGGCCAAGAAGGAATCCCAAATGGTGATGAATTGGACTCAAGCGTCGATCTTGGCAGAATCAGTGACGACTTGTTCCTGGCCAGTGCAACCTTCGACCAGCAATCGAATTTTCTCGGCAGGCCGCTCAAATGTCAAGTCGAATTGGCTCCAAAATTTGAGGGCCACTTGACCCTAGATTCTGTGGAATTTGAATTGGCTGGCCAAAGTTTCTCGATAAAACATGACAATGCCGCTACATCCAAGTCGCTCTATCACACCGAGCCAAAAAACCTGGAGTTCAGTAAGAACAGCAGCAAAACTTTTGAGTTTGAACTAACAGCTTTAATCCCGGGCGAACTCATTCTGGGCATAATCACTCTCAAAGGTCTGAGACCAGCGAAATTTGTACAGGAATTGCAGCTCGTTGGAAAAACCACCTGGCGGCAGGCGGCAAATGGAGGTGAAATACGCGAAAAGCCACTGAGAATATCGCATCCGAGAATCCTCGAGGTCTTTTCTCGGCCTAGCCAGCTTGAAATGGACGCCCCAGTGCCTGAATCATGCGCAGCTGGTGAAAGCGTTCCGATCGTACTGAGCTTTAGCTCCAGAGAAGCAGAGCAGAGCGAGATGGAGGTGGTAGTTGCCATGAATTCTGAACCTGATGCTGAATTACACCGCGAGCGTTTGGTTATAGAAAGCCAGGGTAAAGCCTCTTGTGAATTTAGGGTACAGGCCCCGGCCAAACCGTTCGAGTTCACTATAAATGTCTCCTACACAACTAAGAGCGACCCGTTGCCAGTGAAATTTTCAAAGACCGTAGCCGTGAACATTGTCCCGGCGTTTAGGACTCAGTGCGATATTGTGCCTCGTCTGCATTTGGAACGCTGGCCAAGTCTCTTTAGCGGAGAAGGCATCCCTGAAACAGGTGCGCTCACTCCCAAACTGAAACGCCGCTGGCAACTCAATGTGCAGACGCTGGCGCTTGCTCAATTGGGAATCATCATACACAGAGTTCAACTCGGGCTCGAAATGCAAAAAGCAAATATCATGCTTGAAGCTTCCACTTTCACGTCAGATAATAACGACAAGCTCGAGCATAACAGCCTGCACAAGGCAGACTTTCTCTTCGATGTGATGCGCAAAGAACAGGATGAACGGGCGTTCGAAGGCACAGCAAAGCTGAGAATCGAGTGGTCGCGGGCTCAAAGTCCAGAGGTCGTGAACCTCCACGAAGCACCGCCACTCAAAATGACCTTGGCCCATCAGGAGCCCCGAGTACTTCTGCGAGCAAGAAAGTCTACTGAAGACAACTCTGGCCTACGTTTCGAAGCTATAATTGAGAACGCAAGCGCGCATATTCTCCATTTTGCTGTGACGATGTCTTCGTCGCCCGATTTCGTGGTCCAAGGCATGAAGGGCAGCTCGGTCCGGGTTCTGCCCTATTCCAGGCAAGCCATGCACTACACTATAATGCCGCTACACGGTACATACAATCGGCCGCTGCCGGTTTTGCGAGTGTTTGATAAATATTACAAGCGGCCCCTGACGTGTTATCCGGGCGACTCAACAATTGTGCGAGGATCTGGTGGCCTTTATATCTCGCCGGACATTTCGAAGACATCTGATTAGATGGGTTCGGATATCAGATGGGTTCGGATATGTAGAGGCTGTTTGAGGAGCAACCAGCTTCCATGGTGGAACGGCTTTTTCAAGCGTAACCTCTCACGGAGTGTCAGTTATTTATCAACGAGTGGGAAATCCAGCCGCATTCTGCGTATGGGTTTCGCTCTAATTCACGTAATGTCAGCATTGAGTTAAAGTGCAGAAGCAGAAGCAAACTCAAAAGCTTCTTTTTCGCGGAGAAAAAGAAATTATAATCTCCGGTACCGAGGTTCAGAACGCTATACATTTTTTAAGCTATGCAGTAGTTTTTTCTGCGAGAAGTCATTGAGGTGCTGCCGACAATGCGTCAGCGAAAAACACATTTGCTATAGACATATCTTTGTGTATGTATGATTGAGTTGGGTTTCACAGCAGTACGTTTTTCAGATCTGGCGGAGGTGCAGCAGCCACAGCTGAAATCTGCTAAGCTCTGAAAATTAGGGCTCGACAAGCCAGCCACTATGGGCCATGTTCGATACTGCTCGCACTACCTAACTTTGTCAGATATTCAGAATCTCATTTATGGACCTAGACAGTCTTCTTTTTTTTGCCAGAAGGAACGCGGTCCGCGGTCGATCTTGTTATAAAGTAACTTGTCTGCACACTCCCGGCCTGCATGGTTGTGCAGTGACCCTAGCCCCAACTTTGGCATATCGATGACTTGCGATCGGGAACTCATTTCACTCCTGAACCTGCCTCTTTTCACCCTACGTCTTTGCCACCAGTTGGCCATGCACAGGCTTCCAAAATTGGCATGCTCTGAATTTGCCGAGATCGAGCACCTCTGTAAACAGGGCGACGAGCTGGCCGACGACGAAAACTATGAGGCTGCCCTCTCTGTATACAGAGAAGCCTGGAAGCTCCTCCCTGAACCTCAAGTCGCATATTCACCCGCAATTACGCTGCTTGCCGCAATAGGTGACACTCTGTTCCAACTCAAGCGGCCAGAAGATGCGAGAAACACCCTCGCAACCGCGTTCGAATGCGAAAACGCTCTCGGCAACCCGTTTCTTCATCTGCGTTTCGGTCAGGCCTCCCTCGACCTAGGCGATTCGCAGCTCGCCACAGACCACCTTTTCAAGGCTTATTTGGCCGACGGGTTGAATGTCTTTGACGATGAGCACCCAAAATATCTCGAGCATCTTCGGCAACATGCCAAACTGCCCGAAACCGCATCATGAAACATACAGACATTCCGCACGATATCCGGGATGCTGTTTCTCGGATACTGGCTACACAAACTATCGAGCCTTTGCCTGGCGGAAGTTTTTTGTTCCGGTAGTTGATATTTTCCTGATCCTGCTCTCGCCGCTTATTTTTATTACTGAGATTCGTTCCTATAGGCGGATCCGCGTCCGCCAGACACCCTGTGGGTGCCGTAGATGCCCCCATTTTCGTTGGCCGCTTTTGGAACTTGCCGAGGCATCTTGACCCGATGTGGCCGCGTTTCCTGGCAATCATGTACATTTTGTAACTTTAAACCACCATTTGCAGGAGTCCAAGCGCCCTTTCATCCAACCTTCGAGCCCGCTCTCCACGGCATCTCCGGGACCTGCAACTTTTCCGTGACGCACGGAACTTCAGGTGCATGACTCAAGTCACACTGCGCGTTCGGACTCACCTTACGGCGAGGGAGTTCTCGAAACAGCTGCATTCTTTTGTCATAGTGTAGAAATAACTGTTTATAGCCTGAGCAAATATTACTTGTAGCGCACAAATTTCAGCTTACGGCTGCCAGCGGTCCAGAGCAACCCCAGATCACTCTGGGGCTCTCTGCATAGAAGCTTCCTTGCAGATGAAGATGGTCTCAGATGTAAGCCCTCATCTGTCTGGGGGCGTGGCGACAGCCTTGCGTTGCAGTGCGTGGTGCGTTACCCAACCTATGCAGGCCGTACCGCAGCTGCAAATCCAATCAAGCTTCAGACATCTCTCCAAATCACTCAGACAAGTGACTCAGTTCTATATTCTGAGGCAGCAGGGAAGCCAGTAATGGGGCTCTGGACTGCCGAAGTTGGCTGATATCTCGCTGACCGAATGGTGTTCCTGGCCAGCCTTGTCCTTCGCTCTTTACCTGCTGTCTATCCAGAAAAAATTTAAATGTATGTAGATCACTTGTGAGCTCATCTATGCAACTACAAGTGGGGTAAATCGCTCAGCGCCAGCTTGGCCTCGAGTGGCATAAGCATCACGGACATCAAAGAAAAAAAAAAGGAAAATGACATGTGATCCTCGCTTATATATGCCTTTTCCTGCTAAGTTAAAGAGGTCGCAGCTCGTCGCTGCATTTAAATGTATTCATGATGTCATTTAGAGGTCATGACGGTCACTTGCATTTTTCCTGGGCTGAGCGCAGGTCTTAAGTGCGGCCAAGCCTGTCGCGGAAAACCTGGGACTGCTTAAAAAGCGATTCACAACTTTTGGCTTAGTCAAGTTAGTATATAATAGTATGTACAATTATATTTTGCTGACTCAGTGCTGATGTCCAAGTACCACTGTTCACCTTACCCTAAGTTGCCCTCAGAGAGAACATAAATACAGTTTGCACTCACTCTCTCAGAACCAAGCTATTAACACAAGTTTCGATCACACTAAAATGGGTGTCACTGTTCAGTCAATTCAGCCGGGTGACGGCAAAACATACCCTAAGGCCGGTGACAAGGTCACCATGCACTACACTGGAACACTCGAGTCGGGTAAGAAGTTCGACTCTTCGCGCGACAGAGGTCGGCCCTTCGGCACCACAATCGGTGTTGGACAGGTGATTCGCGGCTGGGATGAGGGTGTTCCCCAACTGTCGCTCGGCGAGAAGGCCATTCTCACAATCTCTGGCGATTATGGCTACGGTGCCGCTGGTTACCCTGGTCTTATCCCTCCTAATGCTACGTTGATTTTTGACGTTGAGCTCCTCTCCATCAACGGTAAGTCCGCTTGATCTTTTGGTCTCACTGGGGCGTCAGCTATTCTCTTAAAGTTGGTCTTTCGAATTCTTCTGCACTTACAATACGTAGTCTGGTTAGTTTATGCCTGTTCCAAGCATCGAAAACAAAGAGGTTTAGTACGTGATAGCGCAGGTTTCACAATATTTTAGCAAAAACTTTTGTATCTGCAGACATTAAAAGGCGAGCAAATGGAAGTGCTTGATTACTTGTGCGCTAAGCTCGTCATTCATAGCAAAAGACCAGGCTGGTTTGTTTCAGACCTCAACCCGGCTCCCTCAGAACCCACTAGCTTCGAGCTTTTTTCGCTTCGGAACTCCTCTCATAATAATTACTGATATTTTCACGGTCGTCAAAATTTAAATACATTCTAGCGGCGGCCTTTTCTCCGCTTGGATGCGGGCTCCTCTGCCTTCTCCGAAGTTTTACGTTTCGTAGGAACTTTCTTTTTGTCTTTAGAGCCATTGGCCGTCTTGGATGTGGCATTGGCCTTCTGTTTGGGTTTGTCTTTGTCTTCAAATTGTCTTGTTACAGCCAACCGGCCGGATTGGCGACGGTTCTTGAGTGCTTGAGCTGGTGGGGTCTCGTCTTTGGGTTTCGGCGAAGAGGACTTGCTCGGCGGCGTTGCAGCTCGACGACGGTTATTTCGAGCTCCACGCTTGGGTTTTTCATCTTCGTCCTCGACTTCGGGCTCGGTATCGGCCTTGGCTTGTTGTTGCTGTTGTTTACCAATTTTCCTGCCCTTGCTGGCAGCTGTCTTGGTATTCACCGGCTCAGGCTCCGTGGCTAGATTATCCCAGTCAATATCGCTGGTGTCCTCGCCAGTATTCACTGCCCGGGCGACCATATCCTCCCCGAATTCTTCTTCATCCAGGACGAACTTCTCGTACTCCTCCTCGTCCTCTTCAGAGTCGAACTCTTCTTCTTCTTCTTCTTCTTCTTCGTCCTCATCGTCATCAATGTCTGCTTCTGCTTCTGCTTCTGCTTCTGCTTCTACGTCTGCCTGTGGTGAGCCTAGTTCTTGCTCTTGTGTGTCTTCCTCGTCTTCGTTTTTAGCAGCAGTGTCATCATCTGAATTCTCGTTCTCAGAATCCCCGCTTCCGTGCTCAGAGGCCTCGCTCTCGCCCTCTTCGTCAAATTCTATGCGATCAACGCCATTGAGATTGTACAGCTCAGAAACGCGTTGCCAGCAATCGGCGATTTTGACTTCTTGGCCCAGTGATGCGTTCAGATGAAGATTGAGGCTGATCATATTGACATGCTTGTGTAATCCTGCCGGCTTGGATAGACATACCGCTTTGAATAAAGCGGAGTCCGCATCGGCAGTCCAATTCATTGTCTAACTTTTTTCCTGGTTTGAGCTAGGACAGGTTTTTGAGGGCTGCACAACGGCCGGAAGATGTGGAGTTGGACGATGCCCTTAATAAGCCAAGTGCCTGAATAGTAGCTCTGAAAATAGATATGTAACAAGTCAAAAGGATTGTTATAGATGTTGAAGCTGGTTGAAAACATGCAAAGATTTCTCTCATAGTCCAGTTTTTGACCCATATCTTCGTTATTTACTCATAGTTTTAGACCGAATATCCAACTTACACAAATAACGTTCGCTGACGTAAATTTTTCATCCATCATGCCTCGTCGCCAGAAAGTCCCTTTCTCGCTGGTGAGGAAGCGGATTCGGCCGTCTTTGAACAAATTGAACATCTACAACGCGGCTACATGGCGTAAGAATCGTCCGTTTAACACACAGTACCGTGCTGTCTTTTTCGCGAAGCAGGAGACTCGATCGTACCATGGTGAGCATCTCACAGAGACCCAGTTTCGCAACATCTTCCGCTCGGAGCTGACATCGGTATCTCCTTTGCAAAGCAAGAACGAGCGGGGCGACGCTAATGCCGAGATTCCCCACGCTTTGCAGACATTTGTGGCTCTGGAAAGACGCTTGGACTTCGCCGTTTTCCGCTCGCTGTTTGCGTCTTCTGTGCGCCAGGCGGCTAAATTTGTAGTCGGCGGCGCCGTCAAAGTTAACGGCGTCAAAATCAAGGAACCTGGATACGTCCTGCGTGCCGGAGATATGTTTAGTGTCGACTCGAATCGGGTTCTGGAGGCCTTGGGCCGCCAGAAGCCTTCGGTCAAGGAAGCCGTCGAGCTGACCAACAAAATTATTCGCAAGTACAACAAGCACCTTGAGCAGTGCCGTAAGAACCCAGAGAAGATGTGGAAGCGCCGGGAGGTCCGTCGCCAGCGGCACGTGGTGTTCAACTCGAAATTTCAGGCCCGCGAACGTCGAGCCGTCGAGGCCCACAATAAGTCGATTCGCGAGCACATGCAACAGGAGCTTGCTGATATCAAGCCCAAGTCCGTGCTCGAAGCAGTTATCAAAGGCGACATCAAGGGTGCCCAGAAGCTTATGGGACACGTGAAGCAGGTCATGGGTCTAGTACGGCCGCTGCTGCCTGAAGCAAGCGACCCTGCCGAGGCCGCTGGCTCGGTGGCCGCAAAGATTTACGAGAAGCAGGAGCAAGGCGGCCCCGTAGGCAAGTCAGATATTAAGAAGCAGGTTGCTGTTCTGGTTCAGGAATTGCAGGAACAGAAGCGTCTGAAGTACACCTCGCAGATGCGTCGCAGTGGTTCGCGGCCGTTTGACCCAACCTGGGTCGAGCGTCTGCCAGCGAAGCTTCAAGAGATTGATCCCGAGATCGAGCTGGAGGAGCTTGAGAAGGTGACGCTGGCGCTGCCGTTCTCGACGACGGGCAAGGTTTACGGATTGGCTGAGCCGTCGAAGCGCTGGTTCACGCCCTGGCAGCCGCGTCAGTTTATCGCTCCGATGGCAGTGTTGCCGCACCACATCGAGGTGTCGTTTGAAACTTGCCATGCTGTCTACCTACGTGATCCCGTGGCCCGCCCCGGCCACTCCGAGGTCATTTCGCCGTTCAACCTGGACATGCACGAGCGCGCACATATGTGGTACTTTTACCGCCGGCGCAAGAATTTGCGTCCCAGCAACTAGATGTACATATAAATTTAGCAAAACGTTTCTTGACTTATTGAATACGCACCAGGTCATCTGCGCTGTGATTGGCGGGAATTTCCCACAGTGGTGCGGGCGCGGAGCAGCGTTTCCGTAACCTTTCCCCCGTATCAAGCATGGACTGGATTTTCACCTACCTAACTTGGTATATACAATTGAATTTGGCCACAAGCTATACTTTTACACTAATAAGTGCTTCATCTAAGCCATATTGTTGCCGTACCGGGTCAAGAGCTCCATGCGCTGGCGAATGACAGGACGCTCGGTGGCAATGCGGATCTGCGCCTTAGCAGCCTCGGCAAACGTCAGGTTCTGGATCCGTTCGGCGTCGGTGCGCGAAAGGTCCGCGTTCTGTTCGAACAGCCTGATGGCCTCTTCGGTCTGGTTGCTCTGCAGACACAGCTGGGCCAGGGTGCCAACGGCGACATCGCTAGCGGGATCGATGGCAACAGCCTTGCGGCAGTAGCTGACGGCCTCCTGGATAGTCGCTGGCGAGTTGTCCTTGGACAGGCAGGCCATGGCCTTGTTGATGAGCGGCAGAACGTTGACTGCCTCGGCGGCCTTTTTGTTCTCGAGCTCGACAGCCAGGTCAAACTGCTTGTTGGCTCCGTCGAAGTCCTTGAGATCGAGCAGAACCTCACCGAAGTAGGTGTGCAGCTGCGAGTTATCGGGCGTCTTCTCGAGCGCATCTTCGAAGAGCTTCACCGACGCATCGGTGTCGCCCTTGCGGTACTTGGACACAGCCAGCTGGATCTTGGCGAGCAGGAAGGTGTCATCAAGCTCGACGGCCTTCTCGTACTGCTGGATCGCAGCATCCCAATTTTGCTGGATGAACGCGAGCTGGCCAAGCTGGTAGTTCACGTCGGCGCTGTTCGGATCAAGAGCCTGTGCCTTGTTGAAATTTTCGAGCGACTCACTGAGCTTGCCGTCCTCGATCAGGAAAGAGGCACACTTGACGTAGCTGCTGCTGGTCTCGCGCAACTTGAGAGAGGCCTCGATGTCCTTGAGCGCGCCGGCCAAGTCGTTCAAGAGGTACTTGAAGGTGGCAAGGTGCTCAAGAGCCGCAGCCCTGGCATCGTCACTAGAAGCGCCCTTCTCGACGGACTTCTTGAGCAAATCGAACGCAAGCTTGTACGACTCTAGGTTACCCTTGTCCATAGCGTCGAAAGCCTGCTTCAGAAGGTACTCGCCAGTAGACTCGTCGGTAGCATTCTGCACCGACTCGGGGATCTCGCGGTTGTGGAAAGACATCAAGAACGCCGAGATAAATGTCGGCGACGGGAACTGCTCAGGGCGCGGGCCCGAGTACTTCTCAGTGTTGATTTTCTCGGCCAGCAGCTTGAGAACACGGTCAATCGAGCGGGCCAAGGCGTCGTCCTCGAAGTTAGACAAAATGCACGCAGCAGTGTAGTCGAGGCCAGCCTCGCTGTAGTTGCCTAGCTTCTCGTAGGCAACACCACGGCGGCTGTAGCACTTGACGTAGTCGGGACGGAGCTCAAGAGCCTTAGTTGTGTCTCTGATCACTTCTTCGTAATGCTCGAGAACGCCCTCGGCGGCAGCACGATTAGCATAGAACGTAGGGTCCGAGTCGACGATCTGGATCGCTTGACCATATAGCTTGACAGCTGCCTCGTTGTTCTGATTCTTGAATTCGTTGTTGCCTGCCGTCTTGAGCTGGTCAGCAAGCTCCTTGCGCTGCGTTTCCGATAGCTGCTTGAGCTTGCTCTCAATGTCACTCTCGCCGTCAATCACAGGGTACTTAGGGCCTCCAGACGAGCTGCTAGCGAGCGGGAAGCCATACAGAGAGCCTGCGTCCTCGCTTTTGGCATCTTTTTTGGCGGCCTTCTTCTTAGACTTCTTCTTCTTAGACTGGGTCTTGCTGCTCTCAGACACGTCTGGATTGACCGTCTGGTTCACCTGCTGCGTGTAGTAGAGGGCAGCACCGGCCACGCCGAGTCCCACAGCGGCGCCAATGAGCAAGTTGCGGTTTCTTTCAAAAAAGCCGTTGGCGCTCATTGTTGTGAAAAGTCACCCTGGGTCGATCTGGCTGATTAATTTCATGTTTCAGGGTACGGGCGGCGAACTCGATCGAATGTCTGAGGGCAGGTCGGCCGAGCGATTACAGATTGCAAAAAGTAGACTGTAGGTGCGAGAATGAAGATCATTTGATTAGTTTTCACGGAAATATTTGTAGACACATTGGTTTCTAACCTTGGTTTCTAGGATTGTTATCAATACTAAGCTGACCCTGACTCTACGACGTCAAACCCTTAAGGCCAACGTGAAGGAAAGTCAAGCAGTCTACAGCAATTCGAGGTTGAATTATTTGCGGCTCATGACAGCTCTCCTCTTACGTATTTACTCTTAAAAGCCCTTGAATCTTCATCTGGCAGTGTTGCTCCAAATTGCTCCAAATTGCTCTGAACTACCGAAGGTACATTCCTGAAGTAGTATGGAATTCCACCCAAAAGCATGCGACTCATCCGAGGTCTGCAAGTACGAAGACTCCGTGGCATCGCCTTTAAACCATTCTGGGGTCTCATATTTGATTGGAATTGATGGAGCTAGGCAAATTCTGAACAAAAGCTACGTCAATATCGGCACATGAGAAATCGAAGTGATGCAACTCGAGAGGTTCTATCTTCGAAGCAAAGATATCCTGGTCTTCCGATACAAACTACAATAAGTAAGTCATAGCTAGTCTTAATCGATCATTTTAACAACGCTACAAGTTTCACCACTTCTCCCAAGATATGCACCGACAGGGCACCGACGGGCTGTCGCTGAGAAAACCGTTTGTTAGATTTGACAGTTCAACACATAGTATTTGTTGAAATACTAGCATATATAATCATTGTGAACCAGTTCCCCGCCCCTCGTCTCTCTCGCTCGGTCGCTGGAAGCCACGTGAACTTGTCAACGCATCAAACCATTGTCTGCTCGAGAGCAATGCTGAAATCCAGACGACCCAGATCTTTGCGCGCGTAAAGTATAATCAGCCGCAGATTCTGAAGTGTAATATCCATGTGTGTAACTCCCTATTAGTACAATTTCTATAAAACGTGTTAACCCACGACAATGCACAATGGCCAGTCCAGAACCGCAACACGGGATCAAAACAGAGGGTATTGAACAAGCAGTCAATCGATATGAGGCATTTCAAGATCACTCGAGCAAGATTCGAACACCGTTGCGCTGGGGTCACGCGCTACATACTGCACCTGACATCTATAGCCGGTATACGCATGTTTCGCGGCCAAAGATAAACTATGAGCTCGGGCTAAATACTTGAATAAATGATGCCATAACTGCAGCCAAAATTGGTAAATGTGTGTCAATCATGACTTTATGAATTGAGCAGATCCATGCTTGTGGTATTTACCCCACACATTTACCTTGTGGGCAAGCGCCAAGCCCCATTGAGAAAATGCAGGCGTACCTAACGACTCAGACCAAGCCAGGTCGAACAGAACAGCAACTCGGTATTCGAGCCTATGATGAGGTCATAGCGTTTTTATGGTGCTGGTGAGCCGCGTTCCTTGCATATCAGCCATCAGGGAGTCATACATCTTTCTCGCTCGACGCCTGCATGTGCCGTTTTCAGCTTGAGAGTGGAGTTGCGTGACGACAAAGCCTCGCCGAGGTAGAAATGCTAGTTGCTTCAGCAAGTGATAGCGCGTGCTCGAATACTTTCAAAGCCTGGTAAAATTTTGTCCAATTAGTATTAACTTGGCGTTTCGAGCTTGAATTTCCACATTTAGCAGTATCGGGTGTCGAATTTTTCTAGGCAAAGCCTACTAGCAATGATGCAGGAGCCTGCTGCTCTCCACAATTCGATGGAGAAGGAGGCTCATGGAGGCTCATGGAGGCTGGTGGGATCTGAGCACGTATACACTGGTCACGGACTGTTCGAAAGTTATTTGCTGGTGAACACATTCGTAAACGCTCTCTAGCCCGGGCTGAAATCCCGAGCCAGTCGCACTCTGTCCGGCGTCGAATCACATAGGTGCATGCTTGGGCTAGGGCATGCGATACGGATATCGGTAGGATGGTGGAACCGACCTATGGACATGTGCCGGATGCCGGAAAATTAGAGAGAGAAGCATTTCATCCGATGTTTTCCAATGAAAACGACGTATATCTAGCTCGGAATTTGGATGGTCAAAAACTTTGTAGGCTAGTGTATGTACACAGAACTTTTCACCAGGCCAGCGCAGCCCGAGGCCGACGACTTACCAAAACCGCGGGGTACACCCCACATGGTGCCTCGGGATTCTTAGGTAAAGTACTTAATAGGCCTCGGTTTTCTCAAGGGAGGTGGACCCCTTATAAAGCAGCTCTTCTCTTTTTGGAGAAGATTAATGATCAGAAGCCTAAAATTCACGACAAAACGCATGTCCGCCCCCCGACTGTCGAGACAGAACACAGGATCTGCGGTTCCGCCGCAGTTCAAAGAGGACCTTTCGAAGGGCCACACATTCCGCTTCCAGGACTCACTGCCGCGTTTGCCGGTGCCAACCCTCGAGGAGACCGCCAAGAAATATTTGCGCACGGTCAAGCCTCTTGTTGTTCCTGAAGTTTATGCCCGCACCGAGCAGGCTGTTTCCGAGTTTATTAAAGCTGGCGGCAAAGGCCAGGAGCTGCAAAAACGGTTGGAGGCCCGTGCCGCCGATCCGAACATCAAGAACTGGATCTACGAGTATTGGAATGAGGCCGCATACATGGGATACCGCGACCCCATCGTGCCATATGTGTCCTACTTCTACTCGTACAAGGACGATGCTCGCTTTTTGACTCCTGCCAAGCGCGCTGCGGCTATTGTCACCGGTGCCCTTAAGTTCAAGAACCTCTACGACACTCGCACTCTCGAGTACGACTTCATGCGCAAAGCGCCCATCGATATGGAACTATTCAAATTCCTTTTCCACAACTGTCGTATTCCGGCGCCCAAAGTCGACCAGAATCGCACCGTTTCGCCGGAGGGAAACGAGTTCTTCGTGGTTGTCCGCCGCAACCGCTTCTACAAGGTGCCCTATCTTCACGACGGCCGCCAGCTGACTGCTGGTGAGATCGAGAATCAGCTGAACAAGATCATAAATGATGCCGATCTCAAGGGCACGGCCCCGAATGTCGGCGGACTCACCACTGAGCACCGCGACACGTGGACCACGGTCCGTCAGGACCTGCTCAAGTCGGCCAAAAACAAGGAGTCAGTTGACCTTATCGAGCGCTCGGCGTTTGTGGTCTGCCTTGACTTCGCCGCTCCTGAGACGAATGAGGAGCGCACCGCCCAGTACTGGCACGGCAACGGCAAGAACCGGTGGTTCGACAAGCCGGCTCAGTTCATCATCAACGACAACAAAACCGCCGGCTTCATCGGCGAGCACTCTATGATGGACGGCACTCAGACTCACCGCATGAACGACTACATCTGCGACCAGATTTTCAACAACAAGCTCGAGCTGAGCGACTCAGTCGAGTTCAACGGCGAGGCTCAGGAACTTGAGTTCGAGATTGATGCCACCGTCGAGAAGCACATTGTCAATGCCAAGGCGCAGTTCGAGAACCAGATTAGCCAGCACGAGGTCGCTGTGTGGGTATTCAACGAATACGGCAAGAACCTTATCAAGCAGTTCAAGTGCTCGCCCGACGCCTACATCCAGATGCTGCTGCAGCTCGCGTACTACCGCATGTTCGGTGTTGTCCGTCCCGTCTACGAGTCAGCCACCACCCGTAAGTTCATTCAGGGCCGTACGGAGACTTGTCGCTCGGTTTCCTGTGAGTCGGTAGACTTCGTCGAGGCATTCTGGAACCCGGATGTCAGCGATGAGACCAAGATCCAGAAATTCCGTGCCGCCGTCCAGCAGCAGGTCAGCTACATTGCTGACGCCTCCGAAGGCAGAGGTGTCGACCGCCATTTGTTTGGTCTCAAGAAGATGCTCCACGAGAATGAGGATCTGCCCTCAATATTCAAGGACCCTGTCTTCGGCTACTCGTCGACCTGGTACATTTCGTCTTCGCAGCTCTCTTCCGAGTACTTCAACGGCTACGGATGGTCTCAGGTCATTGACGAGGGTTTTGGCTGCGCGTACATGATCAATTCAAACAACATTCAGATCAACGTCTGCTCAAAGAAGATGGGTTCGCACAAAATTAAGAAGTACCTCGACGAGGCCGCCATTGAGCTGGCTCATCTGCTGAACACCTCGAAGGCAAAGCTCTGATATGGTTTTGTAGAAAACATTTAATTTTTATGAACCTGTATAGTTTCGAGTGGCCAATGATGGCTTCACAGTCGAGTCTGAGTGGGTCCAATTCTCGCTGCCAGCACGTGAGCGCGCCAAGTGGGCCCTGTAGTATAGTGTGCCTGTAAGTTTAGATCTCGCCTCTTTCGTCTTTCCGTTTGCTTTTTTACGTTGTTTTTTTTCGCTATACCAATTTCCAGTGGACAAAATACAATGTCAAGCGATCTTCTGCGCCAAGCTAACCAGATGAATGCAATCACCCTTCTTCTTCAGAACATTGACCGTTCCGTCGCAAATGCCACAAACATCATCACAAATCGGCTTCTGCCAGCAGTAAGGAAATACGACGCGGGATGCTCAAGTATCGAAGGTCAGAGCGATATAATCAAGTATCTTATAGCGCACACCCCGCAAGCCGGTTCTGAGGGCTTCGGAGACGTTCAGGGTACGCGTAGCACCCCCCACGGGGTTCCTCGCAATATCCAGATAGCGACGGACTTTCCCTTCGAAGATCCCGCTCACGCAACCTCATTTTTAGAGAATTCTCATCCAGAGCACGATGATCAGAAGGAGGAACCTGAAACGGACATACGGCTCCTTGACAACCTTTACTCGAACAATAATATATCCGAGGTATATACCGAGGTACCTGATCCTGGTAATTTCGTGGATGATGGTAATAGTGATCTTCTAGCTCAGGGCAACTTAATTCGAGAGGTTCCAGTTCCTGGTAATGACGTTAGTCGCGCGCAATCATTCAATGGTTGCGAAGATGACCCAGTGCAATTAGCCTCCAATATCAGTTGGTCTTTCTGAAGTCCTTGAGACATTCCCTGTATGCCTCAAAGTAGTTTATGCAGTACTTGCGTTCATAGTTGTTACGCTCCAAACAGGCCATACTCATTGCGCTTGCCTCGGCGCACGGATCATAAAATTTAGATTTCTCTTTATGTCTGAAGTTCCTCTGCGTTTTCTTGCTCGTCGGATCGCCGGGATAGAACTTCAAGCCATCTTTGGTGAAATCTACCTTCGACGGATCCCTTTCCTCCTCCATATATACTGGTGGGTATGTAAGCCTGGGTCCATTATTCACAAAAAAGTTTGGATCTAGAAAAAAGTCTAAGCTTTAGCCGGTGCAATCAGCATTCGTCCCTTTTTTTGTTGCGAATAATCAGGGCGAACTAGCGCCAGACAAAGAAACGGAAAAGAATTTTCCAGATGAATTGCCAAAGGTGCTTGCTGCCTGCCGAGACTAAGTCCAGAGGTGAGCATTTCTGCAGAGACTGTTTCATCGGTTTCCTCAATATCAAGTTCCGCAAGCACCTCGACCGCTATCGTGTGAACTTCATGAACCCAGATATTCCTACCTTATTATGTCCTGTTTCTTTTGGTGCCGGCTCGCTGTGTTTGGCAGATATGCTGGGCCAATTGCTCGAACACCAGAGAACCAAGCATAATAAACGAACAGGTTTCAAAGTGTTATGTGCGTATATTGGCGATGAAAACTTGCACTGGCCTTTCCAAACCGATGATCTTCCTCTCATCAAGCTTTCGCTGCAGCAATTGTATCACCAAACTAAACTCGACGGTGTCCCGCTAGATGATATCAGTTGTACCAAAAAACTGTCTCGTACATCTCGCCAAGATCTCGAGATCAGGTTAAGATCGGAAGCTTTGAAAGATCTTATGGTCCAGCAGAAATGTGCCAGAACTCTTTCAGGTGTTTCTATGACCCGAATGTCTGAGCTGGTGGTGTCCGAAACAGTCAAGGGCAGAGGTGCTGGTATTCCAGACTTGATGGATGGAGAGATTCTTTATCCGCTCCGGGATATTCTTGACTCGGAAATCCTGACTTACCTCGAATTTAGAGGGCTCTCTGGAGCCGTGAAAATGCCTGAGCTGATACCTAAAGTCACCAAGCTTCAGAGCATAGACGAGATGGTGCATGTATACTTCAGAAGCGTTCAGCAAGAGTTCCCAGCAGTTGTCTCTACAGTCGCTAAATCGGCTTCTAAACTAGCCCAAGCCCCTGAGAGCTGCTCAGTGTGTAGGAGCGACGCACCAGAGAATGTAGTCTGTTATGGATGCAAAGTGATGTTGACGAACAGAAGCAAACATTACACCCTCCAAAGGGCCACCAAAGCCGAAATCTTGAAGGAGTTCGAGCTCTGAGTTTGTCTTGAATTCCTTGCATATTTATTAAATCAACGTTTATTGGGAGAGGGGGGCAGATGTAGTTCGATTCAGGGTGCTGTTGCAAAATTCAAAAATTAGGTCGGATCTAACCAGGATACAAATGAGAGTGGTTCTAATAACGATAGTAATGCTGATGTTGGTACAATAAAATAAACAGGACCAATAGGAAGAGAGTGTCACATGATCACGCAGTTCTTGTGGCTCTTTTTCTTGGTCGCCACGAAGGGAATATCGGGTTGGGCATCGAGCTCTCTTGGATGCTCCACAAACTCAGGTCCTGCTGGACTAGTACCCTGAGAAGTAGGCATATGTTGCCGCAGCGGCTGATTGAGATTTGTGGCTGAAACTTTACGCACAGACTGACGCAACGGCATCGGTAGTGAGAGCTGGCTGTTTTCGGCGTAGTAGCTATCCTCGACCAGCGACAGATTGTGTTCTCTCGGGTCGCTGAATTTCTCTCTTAACTGGGCAAACGAGGCAACTGAGGCCAGTTTGCGCATGCTGTGGCTCTTGCGGATCTTCGCTATGCTTTTTTTCATTGTTAGTGTGGCACGCGACGGCTGATGATGGATCCGCGATCTGTCGCTTGCGTTCGAGCCGTCTATACTGGGTATTCTAATTGATGAGCCAATTGCAGAATCTCGTCGCATCATCTGTGAGACGAGGCTCTCGAATGCCTGGTTGATATTGATATCGTGCTTCGCAGAGGTCTCAAAAAAGAGCGCCTTACCCCACTCCTTGGCCAAATTCTCGCCTTCGTACGGTTGGACCTGTCGTTCTGAGCTTAAATCACATTTGTTACCGATCAAAATGATTGGTACATTGATGTTGTCTTTGATCTTTACCACCTGAGTGTAGAGAGCCTGGAGCTCGGTGAAAGAGGCTCGACTAGTGACTGAGTATGCCAGGATAAACCCTTCGGAATTTCTGATATACAGCTCTCTCATAGCGGTAAACTGTTCGATGCCGGCAGTGTCCAGTATTTCCAGTGAGCAGGCCCGGTTGTCGACGATCACCTGTTTACGGTACGAATCCTCTATAGTTGGATCGTACTGGTTGAGAAAAATGCCCTGGACGTATTGTGTGGTGACGGCGCTCTTGCCGATTCCGCCAGCGCCTAAAATCACGAGCCTATAGTCTCGCATGTGAATTCTCCAAGACTGAAAAGCTGAAAGTTTAGAGATGCAAGTGCTGAGATGTGTGGTGCGTAACTTGAGGATTTGGGATGTTCCACGCGACGCGTAAACAAAAGCTGCAGCAACGAGTGAAGTTTTTGGGGAGGCTGTGAAACTTCAAAAGAAACACCTAATAATGAACTATGTTCGAATATTGGAAAACCGCATATGCGCAGTCAGTCTTATTGTTGCTGTAGCTGTGTTATAAGATTATGGCTCCTAGTGCTTAATGCCCTACCTGGAATGTCAACTTTGCGTGGGCTCCCGGATGTCTAAGATTCCCGAGAGATTAGGTAATTGTCTGTTGATTTTCTGTTTAATGGTAATATGATACCTTTTAGATGATTAAATGGGCCTTCAAACCCACTGGAGCCTGAAATTAGTCAAGAGTCAAGGCATATTGTAGGAATAATGAAAATGCAAGTAAATTAACTCTAACTACAGATAAGAGCCTGGTTAATCAACTGTCTCCGACTCGCCTTCGGCTTCCGGCTCGGTGTTCAACGGAGGAAGCAGTTTGTCGGCACAAGCTTGGCAATGATTTAAAAACTCTTTGTCGTCGTCAAACTTGGCCTTGCAAAGACGGCATTGAACTTTCATCTCTTTGCCTCCCGCAACTTTAGAGGAATGTACTAACCGAAGATGACGTTTCAAAACATCTTTGCGATTGAACACTCCACCGTTGCGATGACAGCTCTGGTCAACTCGCCAGAACGGACACTGCAAGTTGGGCTTTTCATGGGAGCGGCAATGACGACGTTGATCGCTGGCCCGCATAAATACCCATTTGCAGCCTTCGAAAGGACAAATAAACTGCTTCTCTTCAGTGGACGAGCCGTAGCTCGCTAGCGGTAGTAGCATGCCTTCGCTACGGATGGGTAGCCCGACCGGCGGGACATGATGCTGATGATGATGATGGTGGTAAAATTGCTGTGGTTGGAACCCAGAGCTTATAGCTGGCATACCTGGAAGTTGATAACTGGACATCGGCCATGAATACACTGGCACGAGCCCGTTATCAACGGGATAAGTTAGAGGGATCGGCGCCGGTTGGCTATTTAGAGTAGGAGCCACTAGCGCCACAGGTTGCGCTTGGGTTTGCAGCAAAGATGAAGGTTGGGGCGGCTGCTGCTGAAAAAAAGCTTGCGGGCCATGCATGTGATTTGATTGGATTTTTGGTGGTTGCCACTGAGCCGAAGCAGGGGCCTGTGCAGAGGCTTGTACGGGGGCCTGTACGGAGGCCTGTGCAGGGGCCTGTGCTTGGTCCTGCTTGGAGCTGCTTATCGGAGGTAAAAAACTCGGAAGCATTTGAGTTGCTTGCGAGATACCCCGATCCAGATTAGGTTGTATTAAGGAGGTAGTTTCCCGGTGCCATTGGCTGATGGACGGTAGCTGCACGCCTGAAAATCCTCCCTTGGTCGGCACAAGCGGTTGCAAGTTAGAGGCCGATTTGGCGGGACTCGAAGGAAACGAGCGGGGCGAAAGATTCGGAGCAGTACTGCGGTCCGGGTTCAAGCGTGGAGGCGAGACTTTGACCTCGACGAATGATTCGGAGGCACGCCTTGGATGATCCACGTGTTTGTTACGAGCTACCATGAACGTCTGCTCTCCCACCTCATCGGTGGAGAATCCGTGGGCTGTTCGCTCCTCAATAGCCGCCGCACCTCTCACAGCACGTCCACGCTCGATAGAATTGTCCTGAACTTCCGATTCGGTGGGAGAATGTTCCTGGATACCGGCTTTACGTGCGTTTTTCTGAGCAGCATGGACGGCTTTGATGGCTTTCCCATGAATGTTGTAGCCTTTGCGACGCGGAGGCGAGTTTTCCTCTTTGTCGAGACTCTCGTCACTGGATCCCGACCCTGACTCGGGAGGGGATTTGCTCGGTTCCAGCGCTGAGTTCGACTCAGCCGAAGCTAGGCCGTCACCGGACTCTGTTCCTTCCGTAGTCTCATTAGACTCGGTGTTATCACCGCCGGTAGCACTGCTACTTTCACTGGTGTGAGTCGGAGTGACAAGCCCCTTTATTCCAGCCAGCTGGCGAGCCCTGCCCAGTGAAGCCGACTTTAGGTTGAACTTCTGAATTTTCGGAACCACCTCGTCTTCGCTACTGGTAGCGGGACGGTCATGATCTACTGTTTCTGAAACAATATCGGCCTCGGCCTCCGGCATCTTTGTGTGATGGTCACGAAAAAATCGATCCTTCCTAACAAGCTGTGGCTTTGTGTATTTGACAAGACTCAAAACTGCGGTTGCTGGTGTTTCTGGCTAGCTAAGATAGCCTTTCTTTCAATTTTTTGCAGATTAGAGCCAGACGAAAAGGCTCTCGCGTAGAGCTATCTCCCTGAATGGAGAGGTTGGTGGATATGAGTGATTAGCCACGAGCCAAAGACCTGATATGGTATGCCTCTGGTGTTGACTGGTCGCAAAAGCGTGAAAGAGTTTCGACACTAATTTGAGACGGCCTGCGGGGATCGTGCGGTATAAATATGGTCAACCCAGAAGACGTAACGAAGGACTTTGCCTCATCGCCCACCAACTGATTACTTGCAGCTGGCTGCAGCTTGTATAAGCATCTGCCCAGGTGCTTCAAGAAGGGGATTTCTAGTGCGGCAATACAGCCTGTACCTTTGAATTCTGTAACCATTTCTCCGTATATTGATACTTTCTCCTATCGAAAATATATATCCCGAGCTCGAAGATTTTGGATGGTTCGAACAGTGAATGCCTGATCAGAACTTCCCAGCAACGGAACTGTGAAAGGGTTCGGCCTTGCATGAGGCACGCCCACCTTTACTGTGGCGTGCTGATGAGGCTTTACAGTTTGCAGGAGCTGTTCCCCTTATGAGCCAGAGAATGCCGTGCAAATTGCCGTCTCAATGATACCTAAAAGTCCACGTAGCCCTAGATAGCTCCATGATCATGTCTGCACCACTAACCGCCGGCCGAAACAAAGCACGCTGAGTAAGATTTGCAATACATCTTGGAGAAGACTAAGTCTCCAGCTGCAAGCTGCCCAGTAAATTGGGGTTAGCGACATCACCCACACGTAAATTAACTCGCAGGGCATTTGACAGCTCGAGCCGCTGGGCATGGGACAGAACATAAAAATTCTCGTTCCAGCCAGCTTTCCTCAAGTCCTCAAGTGCTCCATAGCATCACCCAGCGTGCATAGAGGATCAATCGGGTGCCTCCCCCCTTCCCCCAATACGCTGGCGAAAAAATGCTTACTGTATGGTGCCTAATCGTTACTCGTGACCAAATTGGAAACAAGCCTCTTCTCAGTCCGCCGTTAAACAGGGTTAGGTTCTGACGCTTTATGTATGCGATCTGAGTAAAAAACTCAAAAGATGGGCAGATCCAGATGTATAGGCGGCGATTAGGGGATGCTCGTCGGTGTGGCTACCGTCACTCGAGTACTGTCAGCTTGAACTCTGGAGGGCTTGCTGTGCCTAAGCGAATCATCAGCCGAGAGGCGCCATCGCGTAGTTCGGCTAAGTGAGGGCAAGGATATGCCTACGTGTCGCTTGGCCATATGCACTCTTTGCTAATGCTCACATAGACTGGACCGGTGCCGCTATGTTTTGAATAGTTCGTCTATATACACAATATTCAGCTCGAGACTTAAGGCTTTCAGAGCGCGATCCGGCACAAACCCTTGCCCGTGTTTGCTCTCCAGATCAGATCTCTAGGCATCGCCTGACAAAGATACCACCTCATCATGAACGTAAGTGCCTGAAATTCAGTTACGATGAGCGCGGTACGCGACTATCTCACTTGTTTCTCCCATGAACTGAACCTAACCAGCCTGATATTGCCACTGTGGACCAGCAGGAAAGCGAATGCCTTCTCTCGGCATTCAACGCCGACATTGCTTTCAGGATCGGCAGCCGAGCCCGGCATTTGGCCAGCCTGAAGGGGCCAGCGGTCCTGATCCGAATCATCTCGCCCAATGGTCTGATCTTCTTCCAAGCATGCAGCAAACCTGGTGTTCTTCCCGACAACCAGCACTGGGCTGAGCGGAAGACCCGCACGGTGTTCAGATTCGGCAGATCGAGTCTGTTCATCGGAAAAACTCTCGAGGCCAAGGGTCGCACCATCGAAGAAAGTTTCTTTGTGAAGGAGTCTGAGTACAGCAGTCATGGCGGTGCCTTCCCGATCCGCATTCGCGGTGTCGAGGGAGTTCAAGCGGTGTTGGTCGTGAGTGGTCTGCCTCAGGTGGAGGACCACCTCCTGTGCTACGACACTTTGAAGATGTACGCCCGGCTTGAGAATCGTATTGTGACCGAGGACCCTCCTTTGCCCGAGAATTAGTGCGTTGACAATAAATTGATAGCACAAATAGTAAAAGATAGTATAGATTATGATTAATTGTAATTTCGCAATAGATAGTAATAAGAATCCGATCCAACGACGCCTCGCCTGTTATAAGTTGGTCATTGATCCGGCCTCGCATCACCCTGGGCATCGTCGAGTAGGCAATCAGAGAACCTTCCCTTATGCAGCCACTAAACAAGCACTTTCAATCACAGTTAAATTCATCAATTCTGGTGGGAAACCTTGATTCATGAGGACCCTCCCTACTTGCCCAGCGAACTTGCTACTCCGACCTGGTATTCGCGGTTTCTTGTTGAGAAGCTACGTCTAAAATTTGGCCTGACTCTTGCACATGGGACCTTCGGAGCTGCTAGTGCCTTCAATTTCAACTTCCTCACAATTTGTTCAGCTCCTCCACTCCCGCGTTCGCACCGAGCAAGCCTTGGCTTCGATCTCACCATGGGCATTGTCTGTCATCACGTGACTTGATGTTTCTTCATAATAGTTCCCTAAATTAAAAATTGTGTACACCGAGTACTTTTGCCACCTCCGACTTGCTCTAAAGCACCACTTTTGTCACGCTGCAGGCCACTCGTATTCTATATTGCGTCGCAGGTACCCTTCCGTAAAGCAACGCACCTATAGTCTTCTGCTTTCCTTACGTTGCTTCACCCTCGTTACTAAACCGCCCTTCCAAGATTCGGCGCCTTCATACTCTTTCTCGCCACCTTAGTTCAATGGCTCCTACCCCGAAACACTACGAGTATCTCGTTATTGGCGGAGGCTCTGGCGGCGTGGCTTCGGCCCGCCGGGCTGCCCAGCACGGCGCCAAAGCTCTGGTCATCGAGGCCAAGCACCTCGGTGGCACCTGCGTGAACGTTGGCTGTGTGCCCAAGAAAGTCATGTGGAATGCCAGCGACTTGGCCGTCCGTATTAACCGCCATGCTCCTGGCTACGAAATGAATGTTGGCCAGGCCAATTTCAACTGGCCGGCCTTCAAGGTCAAGCGCGATGCCTACATCGAGCGTCTCCGCGGCATCTACGAGAGAAACCTAACCAACGAAAAGGTTGACTTCGTCTATGGCTGGGCGAGACTTGTGGACAAGAACACTGTTCACGTGAATCTGAACAATGGCTCGGAGGAGACTTTCACTGCCGACAAGATCCTGATCACTGTTGGCGGTCAGCCGTCTTTGCCCCAGGGCATTCCCGGTGCAGAGCATGGCGTCACTTCTGACGGCTTTTTCGAACTCGAGCAGCAACCCAAACGCGTAGCTGTAGTTGGCGCTGGTTACATCGGTGTTGAGCTTGCCGGTGCGTTCCAGAACCTTGGCAGCAAAACCCATCTCATCATTCGCGGCGAGACAGTTCTGCGCAACTTCGACGAAATTATTCAGAAGGAAGTCACCGACGCCTACGTCAAGCATGGCGTTGACGTGCACAAGCAGACTGAAGTCAAAGAAGTCAAGAAGCTGGATAACGGCGCCCTTGAATTATCTCTTGATGGCCCCGCCGGCAAGGAGGCTATCGAGGTTGACGGCCTTATCTGGGCTATTGGACGCAAGCCCTTGTCCGATGATCTCGGACTCAAAGAGGCCGGCGTTAAACAGGACAAGAGAGGCAAGGTCATTGTAGACGAGTACCAGAACACCAATGTCGAAGGTATCTACTCGATTGGCGATGTTGCTGAGGATGTAGAACTGACCCCGGTTGCCATCGCTGCTGGCCGTAAGCTGGGAGATCGTTTGTTTGGTGGTATCAAGGACTCCAAGCTCGACTACAGCAATATTCCCTCTGTTATTTTCAGCCATCCTGAGGCAGGCAGCATCGGTCTCAGTGAGAAGCTTGCCCGCGAGCAGTTTGACGACGTCAAGGTTTACACCTCTCGCTTCATCAACATGTACTACTCTCCCTTGGACCAGAACGACAAAGATTTCACTGCTTACAAAATTGTCTGCGCCGGCAAAGACGAGAAGGTTGTTGGTTTACACCTTGTAGGCGACTCGTCGGCCGAGATTCTCCAGGGCTTCGGTGTGGCCATCAAAATGGGTGCCACCAAGAAAGACTTTGACAGCTGTGTAGCGATCCACCCGACTGCTGCCGAAGAGCTCGTAACCATGAAGTAAATCTTAACTTAGTGAATTCTGAATACTACGCAGGCTTTAGGTCACATAAAAATCTGTTTGCAGTCGTCCAGTATCTTCTTGCGGCTGCGCTGCAGCGTGTCAAAGAGATGTGCCAGCTGTATATTTGTTTCGCAGATGTCCTCGAACGTTGCATGTGCAGCCATAGATTCTGAATGTGGTGAGTTTATTGCTGTGGCCACTTTCGCGCAATCCTCGAGCATCATTAAAAGTTTCGTAGCGGCGTCGCACGGCATAGCCTTGAGGCTTTCAAATGAAGCCCTAGATAGGAGTTGAGTGAGAGCTGGCTCCAATCTGGATAGTATCAAAGCCATCCTCATATCTTTGTCCTTTTCAATTTTTCTCGGTGGGGAGATGCTGTATTTTGTGGCGACTTTGAATACAGGAGCTAAAAATTGAGTATTTTCGGCTTCCGGACGTCGCGCTTTTAGATCTGAGCGATTTAATCCGCTTTCTAATGCTTCAATTAATTGTTTTTCTTGTTGTAGCTCTTCTTTGGCCCATTTACTGAGACTGAGAGTGATTTGTCTTTGCAGCTCGACGTACAATCTTAAATCCTCCGCGCGACGGTGCCTGATTCTAGCTGCGTCCAGCTCCGGCAAGAGCCGCTCGAGATCTCTGCCCAGTCTAACAATTTTTTCGCTTGCATCCTGAATGGCTTTTTTAAGATCGGCTGTTTCTCGGGCGGCCCTACTGGCGAGCTGAATTTCAGGGTCGTCCTGGCCAGGGATGACCGGCAGCCGTGTGCCCCTGATAGGTCCGAAAAAGCTGCATTCGTAAATGTCTTCGGGTTCGAAATCGCGCTTTTCAGATTCAGGAAGAAGGCTACCTTTTGGCAAATCTATACAACGTAAAAAGCTAGGCTCAGATACAGATCGAGCACTAGAATGATTGCCGATAGAGTGTGTGGCCTGTATCGCTGTCGCAGAGCCTCGCGAGCGTGAATCCCGAGAGCGGGCTACAGGTGAACCGGTGAGAAATGAAGCGAGAACTTCATGCGGAACCGCAGTTTCGTTAGGTGAACGGTCCTGCTCGGAATGCTGGCTGGCTGGAGATCCATGAATTCCCAGCATTTCGACTGATTTGTCGAGTTCGTCCTCATGGATGCGGATCTTTTTAACCGCTAATTGAGGTGGAGATGGACGCGTATGTAATGGCCGCTGCTCTTCTAACGAGAAATTAGCAATTTTTGTTGGAGTCGGTGATACGCTATTGGTATGCGTAAATGACCCGAAGTTTAGAGCCGTCGATGGTTTCATGTTGAGTTGAGGCGCACTAACGAGATTCATTGAGATCGAGCGAAAGAAGAGCTGTCACAATCGCTATTCCCAAACAAATTTTTATCACCGTCTTCATTAATGCAGCCATTAATACAAAATGCAGTATATAAATTGGAATGTTGATCAGTGCGGAGTGGGTGCTTCGCCGATATCGTCCGCGCCCCCAAGCTCGTGCTGCTGTTGTAAAGATGTGGTGACGGTGGCTGCAAACGAAAGACCAACGCACAAAAGCATCACCGACATACCAGCCATCTCATAGGATCTGATGACCGCTGGCTGATATTTCTCCGGAATGGTGCGGATGGCCTCGACACTGTGGCCCACGATATCAATGATCTCGGCCGCATGCTTGCCCTGAACTCGTTTGGTGAGTTCTCCTGCCAAAACGTTCTGAAATATGGATGCGGCGGCAGCGGTTCCGATAGAGGAGCCCGCGCCCCGGAAAGTGTACTGAGCACTTGTAGTCATAGCCTGGAACTTGACGGGTACCGCAGCGATAAGTGCCACAAGAGACACAGTCAAGATTGAAGTATACCCCATACCATTGGCGAAGTATCCAACTGACTGATACCAAACAGTGTCAGAAACGCTATGGGACAGGTACGGCATGATCGCAAACATGGCACACGCTAGCATCATCACAGTGGTGCTCGTTATGCCCAAACCGTAGTACTTAGCAGTTCTGCGCATGTAGATGCCTGCAGCCAGCGAGCCAAGCGCCACACCGAGGAAGTTAGCGATGAGACGACGGGCAATCACATTATAGTCATAGCCATACATCGCAGAAAGATAGATAGGGCTGTAGAAAAGGAACGAGTAGGAGGTACCCGCCGAGAAAAAGTTGGTGAGGCAAGAAGCAATAATCGAACGGTGAGCAAGGATCGGAATGGGCAAGACCGGCTCGAGAGCATGGTTGAGTTCCCAGTACACGAAAAAGGCCATCACGCCGATCGAAGACAGGATACAGCCGATGATAAACGGCGAAGTCCAGGGCCACGTCGAGCCACCAGTAGTCACAGCCAGCATAAAAAGAAGCAATGACAACACTAGAGTGAAGGAACCAGTGATATCGATGCGGCTGAAGCTGTTGCGGGCCACAGGAATAGAGGCCCTACGAGACCTGGACTGGGCACGGCGGTGAGCCAGCGACATACTCATTTCCTCGTCGAGTACACTCATATCAGTTTCAACCACTGCGGTGTCGGGTGCCTTTTTGTCAACAACGTAAATGTACATGATGATAGCACCGACGATCGAAAGGGGAACCTGGGCCGTAAAAGCCAGGCGCCAGCCAGCCCAGCTGGTTAAAACGCCTCCAAACACACCACCCGTAGCCGCGCCAATTCCAAATGCGACGTTGTTGATGCCCTGGTAAATTCCTCTCTCGCGAAGAGGCACAAAATCGCTGACTGTGATTGTAGATAGCGAAAGGAGGCCGCCTGCACCCACACCAGACACAAAACGGCCGAAAATTAGCAGCTTCAACGAAGGCGCAACTCCGCAAAGCAGGCATCCCGCAGCAAACATGAAGTTGCAGAAGACAAGCACGTAGCGCCGGCCGAAAATATCGGAGATCTTGCCATAGAGCGGCTGGAAAGCTGAGTACGAGATAAGGTAGGCGGTTGCCACCCAGGAAATATTATCGAGCTGCTTGAGATCACTTGCAATATGGCTCAGCAAAGTGGACACAACAGTAGAGTCTAGCGCTGCAAGGTACACACCGAAATATAGCGAGAACATCACCATAAAAAACTGGTATCGTGTAAGTTTGGTCGGCTGCTGCTGCTCCTGAGCGTCAGAGGCCAGCAGGGGCCGGCGTTCTGACATTTTTTTACGATTTGGAGTAGGCGCTACTTTCTCAAATACCTATCAAGTCTGGCCAGCGACAGAGTTAACAGTTGACAGGCCTTAGTTCCTAAGGATCAGAGGTTAAGAAAAGCTGGTGGGTGCTAAGCGAACGCTCTTCTCTGATAGCGCATGTACCTTACCCTTATCTGTCGAAGTCACTGCAGCCGCGGGAATTGCCCAATCCGATATTATCAATAAACCCATGACATTCGATCACGCTAGTTATAGACATTTAATACTAACAGATTGCGCACTACCTTGTACTGCACCCAGAACGTACAATTTCGTGGGCTAGTGTACTCAAAATAAGCTTCTATTGCGAGGGTCTTTCGCAACTACCGGGAGGAAGTGGCCTTTAGCGGCTTATTTTCCGACTTTTCGGGAGACTCCTACGACCGAAGACGCTTGAGGCATTTTAAAGACTGGTATGGGGAATAACCAATAGCTGCTTGAAGTTGTAGGCCCAGACGGAATGCGGCAGGCTGATCCCCACGCGAACGCGCCTAAATTGAACAAAGGTTGTGGTTGAAGTTTTGAATGAGTTTGATTTTTAAAAAATCAAGAAGGGTTTTTGGTCTTTCGAAAGCAGATTTCAGATTGTACCAGAGAATTTGGTCGCTTGTGCTTGCTCTGGAACTGATCAAGGTTTAGACGAGGTATTAATGCCATCAAAACCGGCTAAAATTCTCGCGGAGAAACCGATCCGTTCAGTTTCATTTTTTCCGATAGAACTTCCTTCGAGCTTTCAATGAAGACTTATTTCGCCGCGATCAGACTTACTTCGAATCACTATGTTATCTAAAATGGAGAATTAGTTAGCAGCGCTCCGATATACCGATAACGCTTATGCTTATCCTGGGGCGCCTCGACCCAAATTACAGATTGATTCTAATACTGTGTAACTGTCCTTCCCTTTCTTCAATTTTACTCTCGAATCGGCCACTTGAGCTATCACCTCACCATGCGCTGACAATTAGGCTGATCGACTACGGGTAACCTTAATGAGTACCCTGAGGATGTGTCATACAAGTACTCTGCACCTTCTCGTAAATGCCCTGCCTGGCACCTCTCTCGAAGCGACCTACAATTTGCCCTTGTTGGACGTTATGAGCTGGTGGCAGCAATTTGACCCTGAGGAGGTCACGATCGGGAACAATACCGTATCCGATTCTTGGAAGTATTGTGTGCTCCAAGACGTATTTTTTAGCGACGGCCCCGGCAGCGAATACTTTGCGGCCCGGGTATCGTCTATTTTCGTGCTTCTCTTCACCACCCTCATTGTGACCTGTTTCCCTGTAGCTGCCCGCCAGTCGAATTTGATTAAAGTTCCTCTGAAAGTTTACACTCTTGCAAAAAATTTCGGCACGGGCGTAATTCTGGCCACAGTTTACATCCATCTATTGGACACCGGGTATTCGCAGATCGGCCATAACAGTTGTATCGGCGAATCTGGGGCATGGGCTGATTTTCCATGGTGCTCAGCGTTTGCGTTGGGTGGTTCTGTGTTGACATTTGTTATTGATGTGTACGCAGATACTTTTTCAGAGAAGTGGTTCGAGTCCCACTCACCTTCTGCCAAGAACAAGCCTGGGCCAGGCTGCACACTAGATATCAAAACGCTTCGATCGCTCAGCTCCTCGATCGAAACAGGATTCGAAGAGAGGCGCAATGAACAGCAGCTCAAGAACGACAGCAAGAAAGCGGGGAATGAAATCGAGAACGATAGCGAAAAAGAAGCCCAGACAGAGTTTTTAGCCCAGATCGGCGGCTTCATGGTTCTAGAATTCGGAATTGTGTTCCACTCTGTGATGATTGGGCTCAATCTTGGAACAACGAGTGAGTTCATTACACTTTATGTGGTGCTAATTTTCCACCAGGCCTTTGAGGGTATTGGCATCGGTGCCCGGTTGTCTATCATCCCATTTCCGGGAGACAAATGGCTTTGGCCGTATGTGTTGTCGCTGATTTATTCTGTTGCCACTCCGATAGGCATTGCTGTCGGTCTGGGGCTGCGAAACTCTTTGGCGAATTCGACGTACAGCACAAACCTAGTTTCGGGGATTTTCAACAGCTTTTCGGCTGGTGTCATGGGATACACGGTAATGGTGGAATTGATAGCCCGCGACTTCATTTTCTGTCCCAAACAGAATCGGAATGTTCGTGAACTTAACTGGCAAATTCTTGCTGTTCTATTGGGAGCTGCATTAATGGCTCTAGTCGGCAAGTGGGCCTAGCAAATTTATTCGTGTGCGATGCCACATGTATTCTATTGAGTCTCCTCGACAGCGACACTTCTAATCTCTAATTTGCATTTTCAAACTTTAAGCATTAAATCATGATCACTAAATTTTCCTACTCCTGGCCAAATCCTACCGTCTCCTCGACCGCCATCGACAGCTTCTTCACTAAAGTATCGTAGTCTTTGTACAGAGGCAGGTCCACGCGGTTAAAGCACGTGTGTGATTTGGGAAGGTACCGGGCATCACCGGCTTTTTCAATTGTGAAGCGACGCGGGCCATCCGAGCCCTGCAAGTCCTTGAATCCGTTGACAGGGATGCGCGAGGTACCGGTCGTGAACTGGAGCAAGCGCGACTTCTGTTCGGAGTCCCAGCTGTTGATGCATTTCCAGAACCACTGGATGACGTCGTCGGTCTCTGAGTAGCCGCGGTAATCTGTGTGTTTGCGCCAGTCGTCGACATCGATCTCAGAAATACCGCCGATGAGCAGCTCGAGCTCGCGCTCGTCGAAAACGTTGACCAGGTCTTCGGGAATCAGCTCGTTGAAACCGGTGATAAACGCCTGGAACTGCTGCGCGACACGCTTCTCGATCTTCCACTGAGTCACAAGCTCGACGTACTCCAGTTTGTTATCGTTGGTGACGGGGATGTTCTGGCCATCGGGCTTGAGGTCGACGATCACCTTCTCGCCGAAACGATCATCTTCAACGGCGAATGTGAGCTCGAGGATGTCTGTGATGTCGTTGTCGAGCGTCCACTGCAAGTTGCGGTGGAACTCTGCGTCGACACCCTCCATATCGTCGACGACGACCTTCTTGCGCAGGATCATTTTGTAGAAAGCACCGATGAAGAAGGCATCGAGGAAGCGGCGGTGGAACACGGCAAGTCCGACCACCCGGCCGATGAATTTGAAGTAGTTGAGATGCTCGGGGTTAATACCCGAGTGCGGGTTGATCTGCAAGGTGTAGTTGTCGTGAGCCGAATACTCGAAGAGGCAGTAGAAGGGGTTGAACATCTCGTGCGATAGCAGGAAAAAGTACTCACGGGACACTCCACCGTAATCGACACCTTCCTCGCCATCGAACTTAATCATGAGACGCTTTTTAAGATCTTGCGGCGACTGACGCATGATCTCCTGGTAAGAGTCCTCGAAAATGTGGTCGCGGCGAACCTTGATATTGCACTGGCCCGGCGAGATCCGCAGAGCCGGTTGCGAGCGGAAGTAGATAAGTTTGCGGCGGAAGTCACGCTTGTACTGCGGAACGTTTTGGTCGAGCGATGATGGCAGACGCGGGTCATCCCAGGTCGTGGTTTTCGTGTTGTGGTCGACAAAGTACACACGGGCGGTGTTTGTGAGCCGCATCTCCCAGCCGCTGGGCAACGGGCCAAGCTGCGAGACCGGCTGTTGCTGAATCGTCGCGTTCTGGTTGGGGCCGTACATGCGGATGTACTGCTGGCGACGGGGGTCGACCCACGTCGTTGTGCGGGTGTTGTGGTCGACGTAGTAGAACCGGCCCTCGGGCGTGACTCGCTGCTCCCAGCCACTTGGCAGCTCGCCGAGGCCTGCCGCGGTGACTCCAGTGTTTACAGCTGGTCCAGACGTGTCGCCAGCGGTGTTCGTGCTAGTATTATTGGAGGCGTTGCTGGTACTAGCGTTGGCGGCAACATTCAGCGGGGCGGCGCCAGTATTAGCCGGTGAAGCATTGGCATTGCTAGCGCTCGCATTCGTGGTGGCAGCAGCGCTGGCATTTCCGCTGGCGTTTCCGCTGGCGTTTCCACTGGCGTTTCCACTAGCAGCAGCGCCAGGAGTATTGGCACCGGACTCAGGTAGCGTGCGATTCATGTGCTGGCGCCGTTCAGCTTCCTGGTTACTGGTACGGGCCCGCTCCGCCCGCTCCGCCGCACTTGCGGCCGGCCGCGTCCATGTTGTCGAGCGTGTTGAGTGGTCGACGTAGTACGTGCGGCCCAGGTTGTCTGTGCGGCGTTCCCAGCCGGGCGGCAAAGGGCCGTACTGGTCCTCGAAACTGCTCAAATTTTGACGGTCGTTGGGATCACTGCCATCGGGGTGTGAGTCGGCCTGTACGGTGCCTGAGGCGCTAGCTAGCTGGCCCGGGCCCGGTGTGTCGTCTAAAGAAAGAGAGTTCATCTGCTGGCCCAGCGGGTTCGAAGACGTGCCTGCCTGTTGCTGCTGGCCAGCAGGGTTGGAATTCGCCGCGCTGGCGGAAGACCCGATCGTAGAAAAATTAAAAACAACTTTACCCGACACTGGCAGGCTCTCGTTGCTGCGGCTCGACTTCTTGAGGTCGCGGGTCAGCAGCTGTTGCACGCCACCCGCATTCAGATCGATGACATCCCGCACGCATATGTTTACGACGCCAAGGAACCCCTGGTCGCGTTTTTTAAATTTGCGGTGGTCGAAAATCTGGATGGCGATGATGCTGTGCGGCTTGGCTTCGACGGTGAAACTCTCGTTCCAGTACGGGTTGAGGGTCTTCTTGATCACAGACGTCGAGTTTGTCTGGTCACCGTCCACCGTAATCACGACAAACGGGTCCGGCAGACGCAGAAGATCCCGCTTGTACAGAGCATCCGCAGCAATGACCGTCACCCGGAGGTTAGCCACCATGATACTGAGCGGAGAGATGGTTCTGGGTGGGTCGGGCTTTGACGTACGTTGTAGAGATCTTCCCGGCTGAGTCACTGAGCAAAAGTGGCAGCTCTGGTAGCCTGATTATGAGACCTCCAGGGAGTGCGATAAGGACGTAAGGGGTTGAGGGCAACAAGTTTTTTTTTTAGTTTGGTATTGATTGGTTTACAGTTCGAAGATAATTGAGACACGAGTTCCATCCTCTTGCGGCCATGAAACACGGACCTTTGTTAGTTTATGACAGAATTTACCAATGTTGTATTAAAATGTTAAATTTAGCTTCATTCCTAGGCCCTTGTTACACTACGTAATTAGCCTACACACTTACGTACAGTGGAAATTAAGATCGGCGACGGATATATTTTACTAAACCCGTCTTTTAAATGTCCAGTTTCATAAACCATTAGTTGAACTATATTAAAAAAAAACGATAATGTTTACTATGGAGGTGTTTACTTTTGTAGCCGAACGCGTGACCTGATTGTTTGACCATCTGACCTCCTGAATACCCGCAGGGCCACTGGTAGTGTTGTCCCTGGGGGCCAACAACGTGCGGTCTCAAACTAACTCATCCTACTGTCTCTTTCTCACACCACAAATGAAGCGAGACTTTGATGACATGAAAGCCGGGCTTGAAGTCCACATTGCGCTATCAAAACGGGTTTGTGCCCACACCAATAGCTCTCCACAGGGCATTTTCTCTTATTCTTCGTGGCCTGCTGCAGCAGATCTACCTCAATTCAGCCCTGCCCCGGCACATAGATCCATGAAATACCGCAACCGGCCATCATATTTTTAAAGTCTGTTACTTATTTCTGTAACTACCCAAAATTCATTCGCCAACAACGCTGGAAGTAACCTCACCTACATCCAGAAGATTAAGCTCCAGATTAGCGAGGTGCCAAGAGACGCACTTCTCCGAATCGATCATGTGGCCAGAAAACCCTGTTCGCTCAGACTGTAGGTACAAGCACAGGCATGCCCGCCCACAGGGAAATCCTCGGCCGTTGTGTACCACGCGGACAAATTTTCAAACACTTCTTGCAGTAACCCTACTTCACTTGGAATGTGGAGGAAGCTACAGTCCAAGCCTCCACAGGATCATGATTCCCTATGGGAGCGAAGCTTCGAATAGGTTTTGAGTACAGTGATAGGCGTTACGGGTTGAGACAAATGCTTTCAGTGTGAAATTAAATATTTGCAAAAGTCTAATCACACATGTTGATTCAGCTTCACCTTGTAACGCTTGCAACGCAAGCTACAATTCATTGTCACATCCCATCGAGTTTATCTGATCATTGTTATTCTTTCTACCACGGATTAGACCCATGCCTCAGTGCAATTTACCGAACCGGCCCAAATGGGCAGTTTGCTTAAGTAAGAATGCCACCATCATGCCCTGCGTCTTCTAGTGCATGCTTCGAATGCAGCGCTTAACACTTGCTGGAACCGATGTTTCATTTGAAGCGGCCATGAAGGTAAGGTTTGCTTTGCCCGAAATGCTCTCCACAATTCAAACCACACTTACATGCCGCAGCATCGGAGTACCTCAACAAAGACAAATTCACTGAATTGGCGTCGCTGGAGCATTCAAAACGTTCCGAAGGTTCCCAGCAAACCTAATTGTTTACTACTCTACTCTAGATTGAGAAAAATCTCGAGGTCAATCATGATTCTAGACTTCGAAAGCCATCTTAATAGGTACCCCTACAAGTCATGCCAGACGTAAATGAGGGGGTGGGGACATGCTGTATTAGAAAGTGCCTTTCTCTCGCTGTAGGTAAAAGACCCTTTGTCTCTGTGGGTTTGGCGAAAAAAATGCCCCTGTCAATAGCAAGGTACTGGAACTCTAATCTTGAGACGGTCTTCTTCTGCCAGACCCTACTGAGTGCAGCTGCATCGAGCCAACGTTAGATGCGTCCGCCATTGCGAAGTACAGCTCGTGCTAAGAGGTCGCGGCTTTAGGAAGCTCTGAGTTCTAAGCGAGTTTAATTAGCTAGCAGCTGCCAAAAAGGACTACACAGCCGCTGGAATGAAATAATTGTTTCAGCAGATATCGTTTTTGGCGCGAAATTCTCGGCATGGCGTGGTACAGCCGTGAGCATCAACGTTATTCAGAATACCGCAGCTTCAATCCACTAACATGACTGCTTTCGACTGCGACCAATGAGTTCCTCCGGTGTCACGGCCTGCAGCCTATATGCAGGGTTCGCCTACCGATCAGAGGTGAGCCGCAGGCTCGAGGAGCTAGGCGCATCCGCCTACACAGCCCGGTATTGCTGGCGTTGCCCGCAAGAGAATAGGAGCCTTCTCGGCACCTGTTTGTAGCTTTGTAGTCTGAAGCTAGCCAGATTACATCTTATACATAGCTGCTGATAAAATACAAGACTCCATAGCTTTTGGTGCCTTGTGATCTCCAGCGTTTTCGATGAGATTCTACCAAGTTTCACCCTTCTGCAACAATTCCGGGTAGTCTATAGCCGTTTAAACCCGTAGCTGATTTCAAGCAGATACCTGGTATCTTTCCGTGATGTTCCGTGGCACAGGCCCTGAATTACTGTGAGAAACGCTTTAGCTTCGCCGCAGAAGGTTTCGAAAGTTCGAGCGAGCTGCAGCCTTCGAGACAAATCATTGCGCAAGAACAGCGATTCTGGAGCTAGCTAAACGATAGAAGAGGCTTGCATGTAGGCAGATGTACTTTAATGAGCGAAACATGGGAAATCATTGCGCGCGGCAGCACTTCACATGAGGCTTTTGTCCAAACATTCCACGCTCTGGCAGTCGATCTGCTTGGCGAGCGCTGCCGCCGACTCCAGTGCATACATTACAAAACAGATGAAACTTCTTGTCAACTTCCAGGTGAACGCTTGAAAAGGTCTAGGTGGCACAGTGGGGTTTTTGTACAAAAACACCTTTGAGTAGAAAAATAATATTTGGGTAGGCAGCTGTCAAAATTTAACATCATACACAGCTGTTCGGACGAGATTCTCCGACTGTTTTGACCAGCCTTACCCTTACAGCCTGGCCTGTGTTTCGATTCTGTCGTTCCTAGAGCAGTAGCTATGGGAATGCACTTACCAACCAAAAAGCGAGGGCGACCTGCAGATGCAGATTCCCCGCTCAAGTTACCTAATGACAAGCTTGGTGGAGACCAATGTAACAGAGGTGAATGTTCATCGAGGGTTTTTGACGGCAGAAGCGGAATTTGTTTGACAATAATTTCTCGGGCTTCGACGCTCTGCGGCTTTCCCGGGGAATTGCCCCCGAATCCCTGTTGTAATCGCAAATCCAGGAAGGGCCATACCGTCCGGTAACCATAATTTCCGGGTAAGGCAGTTTGCTGCACCACCATGCAATACATAACCGTATTGGGTAATGCATGCAGTGCATTGCATGCCTTACTGTAGGGAGGATTTCCAGACCCCGCACCCTTTGGGGGAATATAAATACGCAGGCAGGAACCGTGAATATTCCAACAACTCGAAATGTACTCCAAGTCTGTTATTCTTGCCCTTGCCGCCTACGTTGCCGCTGACGTTGCCGCCGTCTCCGCCTCTGCTGCCGGCGTCTCCTCTGCCGTCTCTGTCCTCGACTCGCTCGTCCAGGCTTGGTCTTCCGGCAACGGTCTCTCTGGTGCCCTCGTCATCCAGCAGTCCTACGCTCCTCTTGTCAGCTCTGTCGATGCTCTTGAGTCTGCCATTGAGGGTCTGTCTGACGTCTCTGCTGACGACGCCCACACCGCCGTTGAAGTTTTCACTCCCCTCGTCTCGGCCATCTCGAGCCTCCTCTCCGACCTTGCTGACAAGGCCTCCGACTTCAGCGCTGTCGGTGCTCTGTCCATTGTTGGCGGTGATATCTCCACCCTTGTCGGCCCTGCCGGCTCCATCGCCTCGGGTCTGATCAGCAACCTGCCCTCTGATGTTGCCTGCGACGACCTCTCGTCCGCTTCGGCCGCTGTTGCCTCGCTCTCTTCTGCCTTCTCCGTCGCCGCTGCCTCTTTCTCTGTTGATGGTGGCTCTTGGCCCACTGTTGGCACTGCTTGCGGTGGTTCTTCCGACTCGAGCTCTTCCTCGAGCTCTGCTGAGGCTTCCAGCTCTGCTGCTTCCAGCACTGAGGCTGCTTCTTCCTCCTCGGCTGTTTCGACCTCTGTCGCCGCTGCCAGCGCTTCGACCACCGTCGCTGCTGCTAACGGTGCCGCCCCCGTCGCTGCTGGCTTCGGTGCTGCTGCCGCTGGTATCGCCGCTCTTCTCCTCTAAGCGAGCTGAGCCATTAGTGTTGCCCGTTTTTACCTCTCTTCTTTAGAAATGGCTAGTAAACCCTAATTGTCGATATTTGATAGCACTTCTGTAATATTCAATTTATATCAATTCGTCTTCGCTTGTTTCCTGCCCTGCTGCGTATCCCGTTCCAATCAAAACATGGATGCACATAGTCCTGCAGACTTGTTGTGGTGACGGACATTGCCGGAAAATGCAGGCCGTAGAGGCTTACTAAATACAGGGTTCTTGTGGGATGCTCGCCGTCTGGTTAAGAATTTCGGATCGATAAGGGTCCTATAGATTGGATCGCTGGGGCGTTCGAGCAGGTTATACACGAGTTAAGCTCGGGCTGCAATTATTTCGAAAACACTTCGGATGAAGGCTTCGGAACCTGGCGTGGGGCAACGGCGTCGAGCCCTCTATACCAAGAATCTCTGCAGCCCAGCACAGCAAGCACAACAAGTATAGCATAGCCAATAGCCGTAGGTTCAATGCCGTTTCACTTTCTGACCCAGCGCTAGTAATCTATATATGTGTGTACATGAACTGTTTATAAATACCAAACTACTAGTCAGACCCGAACTGTATCATGAGTTTATCCAACGTAAGAGTTTGAGTGATTTATGTGGAGATATTTGGCCTGCTGCTCCACACACTTCCAAGCCCGGGAACACGGAGAATCCCATATGTGGTTCAGAAATCCACCAAACTTAGACATCAAGGTGCCGTTGAACCTGGTCCAAGTTTGATAGTTTGATAGTTTGAAATTAGAACAGCCGCGACAGGACATCCTGCAGCCCTGATGCCAGAAGCTAGAGTTTCCATGCTCTGTGGTGAACGGCTGAAGGAGTCCTGGACCTGAAAGTTCTGGTGCATCGGTGTGGTTCGACAGTCTATTTCGATCTGTTACATACCGAGGGATCTAATCCTAATTTTTTGCTATGGCTCGGAGAGCCAATTCACACTAACTTTCCGAGAAGACCTGGGAGTGCACCCCCCGACCAACCTTCTCACCACGATCTTAAAAACTCAACCCAACTCAACATTGGCCGGATAGAAGCTCTCGAAGCCGATCTGATTATACATTATTTTTGCAGCGGGATGCAGGCCGTTGCCCTGGTTATCCCACCAATTAGTCACATTTTTATGGGCAGCGGCGACGATTGTACAGATCAGGACACAAAAGTCTGCCAATCTGCCAATCCTGCGTCTCGCTTAGCCCGCCGAGGTTGCCCGAGCCGACGACGAAGCCGGTGCAAAGCTGTAACAAAAACGCTCGGAAACGGCTGCCATGAAAGTCCCAGCACTTTTTTTTGGCAAGACTGGCCAATGGCCGCACCCGTGGCAGGACAATTGGTCGTCAAACTGGAGGTCACGCATCCAAGACCTTCGAAACGTGACCCCACTTTGACCCCTAACCTCTAATTTTTTAATAGACTCCTAGCACATATAAAAGGGAGACACGCTCTGGCAAACTAGTCATCACTGTTTGAAAAAATTCCTAGAACAATGAACTCCCAGATCATCGCTCTTGCCGCTCTTGTTGCCTACGTCAAGGCCGATGCCCAGGCCGACTTCCTGTCGCTGGCTACCGTCGTCCAGTCTCAGGTCGAGTCGCTCGACTCGCTTGTTACCAGCTGGAGCTCCGGCAATGGTCTCCAGGGCGCGCTCTCTATCCAGGAGGGCGTCGCTCCTCTTTCTTCCTCGGTTGTTGCCCTGTCTTCGGCTGCCGCTGCCATTTCTTCGGCTACTTCGGACGAGGTCAACACCGTTCTCAGCGAGGTCTCTAACCTTGCCAGCGCCATCACAAGCCTGCTTGACGACCTGGCCAGCAAGGCCACCGACTTCAAGGCCGTTGGAGCCTCGAGCATTGTCGCGGGCGATGTTGGCGGCCTTGCTCCTCCCACTTTCTCCCTCGAGCAGGTCTTGGCCGACCTCATCCCCGAGGATGATTGCACGGCTCTCTCGTCGGCCTCCTCTCTGATCTCCTCGGTCAACGCGGCTTTCTCTTCCGCTGCCTCCGTGTACTCCACAACTGTTCCCTCCGACCCTACCATTGCCTCGTGCTCTGGTTCTGGTTCTTCGGGCTCCAGCTCGAGCTCGAGCAGCGCTACCGCTGCCGCTGTTGCCGGTGGTTCTTCGAACTCTTCCTCGGGCGCTGCTGGTTCCTACTCGAACTCTTCTTCGGGCGCTGTTGGTGGTTCTTCCAACTCTTCTTCGGGCGCTGCTGGTTCTTCCAGCTCGTCGAGCTCCAAATCTTCCGGCTCGTCGTCCAGCTCTGGCAACGCCGCCAATGTTGCCAGCGTTGGTGGAATTGCTGCCCTTGTTGGTGGCATTGCCATGCTTCTGTAATTTTTCGAAGAATTTTAATAATGCTCTGTGCTCTAGTTACAAAATCCCTTGATTCTTCCACTCATGCGTAAGATAAATTCGTAAGATAAACTGAAGTCTCTAAAGACTTATGCAACTACCTCCAAATCGTCATGAGCTTCTAATACACAAATCTTTAGCCAAGTGAGACCGCAAACACTTAATTGTCCATGGTTCCGTAGGTCATAATTCGGGTGTGCAGTAGCGACACAGACGATGCATTCGAAGACAGGTCGCTCTCGCTGGTCTCTTCATCGACGTCCTCGATATGTTCTATGCGCACGGTAAAGCCATTGATGCTTTTGAGAAACTGCTGAGTATTGCTCATCCATTTCCCACCATAAAATGGCTTGTGTGCGTCTTCAATAGGAAGACTCTCGCGGCTACTGTAGCAGTCACAGTCCTCGCAGATATACCCGCGACCCTCGGCGTAATGGCATTGCATTCTAATCAGATGGAAATTAGAAAGTGTGGAAATTCTGAATGTCGCACAATCACAGGGAAATAAGCGCTCTTTTATAGATCGAACGGTCTAGGCTGAGCGTCTCATTATACGCTGAAACCTCATTCGGACAATCAAACCTAATTTGCCTGCAGATCTAAGGAGACTTTGATGAGCACGGAGGATTATGGTCTCAGAAAACATGGTCAGAGCACGTTCTACTTTGAAACACTACGTTCCTATCTTTCTGCAACGCTAAGTTGCCAATCGTTAACAGCTGATCACTTTACATGGCGGCAAGAGATACGATATCGGAAATGAGGCAAGTTGGCGGTTGCAGAGTAGTTGGAGAACCTTGATGATCTGAGCTTTTTTGTCGATCTAAGCTATCGCAATACGCGTATAAATCGAAAAATGAAGTTGTAGAAAAAACAAAAAAAGATGCTCGGCAACGGGGAATTGAACCCCGGTCTCCCGCGTGCTATTTGACAGGCGGAAATTCTAGCCACTAAACTATTGCCGATTTTTCTTGAAGGTGTTTATTAAGTAAACATACAGTACAGTTGTAGAGGATTCCTCTGGAATTTCTACTCGAACACTCAGTAGACCTGCATAGGAGTGCCCTATATTTTCGGTGTTTCAACAGAACTCCGGACCGGTGTATCCTCTAAAGCTTATTTTTATGCCTATGGATCTCGCAAAGCTCCAGAAAAAATCCCAAATTTCTCTGCGCTTCCCTCTTCCAAGTCTCCAGTCCCGTTTGTGTACTGGGAGATGTTATGCTGACTACTGCTCTCAACCTCTCGACGGTAGAAACATAAATGTCTGGGTTGTTTGGACAGAACGCCAACTCGGCCAACTCTGGCGCTCAGAAACCGTTTTCGTTCGGAAACACCGGCACCAGCACATCTGGGAGTCTGTTTGGCAACGCCAATAGCAACAATAGCTCCTCGACCGGTGGGAATCAGGGCGGTTTCAGCTTCGGCGGCTCGACGCAGACCAACGCAAATTCAGGCCAGCCCTCGACCGGGTTCGGGCTAGGATCAAGCAATACCTCTTCAAAACCTTCCACAAATTTATTCGGCAGTAGCAGTTCGAGCCAGCCGAGCGGCAGCCTGTTTGGTACGGGCGCAGCGACATCCACCACTGGAACCAACACTGGAACCAACACTGGAACCAACACCACTGGAAATAATACCACCGGAACAAACACCAACACAGCTCCAACCAATTTGTTTGGGTCTGCCTCCACGAGTACTGCAGGAAGCACGGGATTTGGCGGGTTCGGCGCGAAGCCTGCTGCCTCCTCGGGAGGTCTTTTCGGTAGCACCCCTTCCGGTACTTCTTCCTCGGCCACGGGTGCTTCTGCCCCTGCTTCCGGCTTCTCGTTCGGCCAGAAACCTGCTGACTCCAATGCCCAACCCAGTCTTTTTGGAAATAATACAGCTTCTGCCGCGAAACCTTCCCTGTTTGGCTCAACTACTGCTCCTGGCTCGACCACTGGGCCTAGTTCGACTCCTGCAACTGGCAACGCCGCTCCTAGCACGGGTCTTTTCGGCAATGCAGCCAAGCCGGCGCCAGTATCTGGCTTCGGGGCACAGACGCAGACCCAGAGCCAACCATTAGGCGAGAAAAAAGACGACAAGCCTGCGTTTTCTTTCGGAGGTGCTGCTAGCTCGACCCCTGCTGCGACGGCTGCTGCGACGGCTCCTGCTACCGGCGGTGGTTTATTTGGAGCGAAGCCTGAAGAAAAGAAAGACGACAAGCCTGCGTTCTCCTTTGGAGCCAAGCCACAAGAGTCTAGCGGCACTAATGCCGCTGCTAGCACCACCAGCAAGCCTGTATTCAGTTTCGGTGCTGCGAAACCAGAGGAGAAGAAGCCAGAGGAATCAAAACCAGATGAAAAGAAACCAGACGAAAAGAAACCCGCTTTCAGTTTTGGATCCAAGCCCGACGACAAAAAGGACGATGCCAAACCGACCATTACGTTCGGCGACAAACCGGCTACAGGCGCCACGAACGCGGCACCAGCCCCCACATCTACTCCCGCAGCAGCTGCAAAAGTCGACTCAGCCACTGCTAACCAGCCATTGAAGGAGCTGACCTCAAGCGAGTACCTCCGGAACAAATCGTTCGAGGACATCGTTGCCCAGTGGACATCGGCCCTCACCAAATACGAGTCGCGGTTCAAACAGCAGGCCCAGGAGCTGGCAAAACGTGACCTTATTCTGGCCGAGAGCGGCAGCAAGATCTCGGAAGTGCACCAGGAAGTGGTCGCAGCGGAGCTCACACAGAACAAGATCGACGAGCTTCTGACGTACATGAACCAGCAGCAGAACTCTCTGGAGTCGATGCTCGACAAGTACGACAAGCAAATCGACGATCTGCTGCCGACAAAGACAGACGAGCTGCCGCGCGTCGACCAGGAGCGCCACGACTCGTACGCCCTGGCCGAGCGTCTGGCCGAGCGGCTGGATGGCCTGGAGACAAATTTGGGCAGCATCATCGGCGACATTAACCGCACGAAGCTCGACATCGACAAGATCAAGGACGAGGACCCGATCGCACAGATAGTCCGGATCCTGAACTCTCATGTTGCCAGTCTTCAGTGGATCGACGAAAACGCCAATAAATTGCAGGACAAGCTGGCGCAGGTGTACTCTAAGCGGTTCTAGATGTGATATCAGTAGTATAAAATAACGAAATCTCTAAAAGTTTCTTTCTCATTTTTGTTGTTGTTATTAAAAATTTTTTACGGCTGGTCGCATCGAGCAGTGAAAGTACGAGCAATCTATTCGCGAGAGTAATGTACAGCGGCGCGTTTTTTTCTCCTTCTTTTTCTCACAGACGCCTATCCTATCTATGGAAACTGCGACGCGGCACGTAGCCCGTCAAACAAAGCAACAACACAATCACGTCGGCAAGCTCGCCCATAGTGCCGTGGCCCTCAGAAATGGCATCGGCGCGAAGAGCCACGACGAGTAAGTGCTGGTGACGCTCGAGGACTTCGCGGGCGCCGCCGATAATTTTTGCGTTGTTCGAGCCCATCGCCACAACCACCGCGCTTAACAGCTGCAGCTCAAGCTCAACAAACTCCTGGGCAGCAATGCCATGGCTCGTGCCGGCAGCGGTCTCTGGCTCTAGCAGCATGCTTTGCTTGAGGACATCGAACAAGCCGGCAGAAACAATAGAGTCTGCGCCTTCGCGAATCTCGGAAACTTTGAGCAGCAGCCCAAGCGTGACTTTGAGCAGTTTGGCCGCCTGACGAGCCGAAGACTTCCGCGCCACGGCGTAGTCAAGCGCGCCTAGGCCCTGCACTAGCTGCGCGAGCATGTTGTAGCGAATAAGTACCGATGCCACAGTTTCCGGGTTCAGAAGCGCCAAAGCAAGCAGCAGCATCAGCGCGGACAGCTGGAGATCGTCGACCTGCGGCGAGCTGTCGAGCGCATCTGAAGCTACTGTGACGAGGATCCGCTCGCCGGTCACGATCATCAGCGACAGAGAGTTCGGGAGGCAGGTCTGCTGGCAGATGTTGAACAAATCTTTGCGGAGCTCTGCGTCCGCGAGCGGGACGGCGTTGATAGCCACCTGGAACAGGTTGTTGAGCGCTGCGTCGGGGATCTCGTCGAGGTTTGAGCTCAGCGCGCTCAGCAGACGTGCGGCCTCCTTGCACAGTCCCAAATCCGTCTTGGCATACTCTCCTAGTTTGGGCGTCAGCATGTAAACGGTTTCGAACAGCGCCGGCCGGCTGCGGTCCTTTCCCACGGCGACCAGCACCGGGAACAGGCGGCACCACGCTTTGAAACAGGCGAGGGAGCCGCGCAGCTTGAGGAAGTCCAGCAGAATCAAGACAGACTTGTCGTTCAGAGTCATCAAAGCGTCGAGGTACCGGTTCAGCAGAGCGAACAGCTGCGACTCGTGCACGGAATGCACCTCCATGGCCAGCAACTCGAACAGCATCGAACGGTGCACGAGGAACGCCTCGGCCGTCGGCTCGGACAGAACAGCGTCGCCAATAATCGGCTCGCGGCGCAGAATTTCAAGCAAGTAGTCGGACTCGCGCAACCGCTCTAGCACCATGGGCCGGACCTGGGCGTCGCGGCACAGCACGGTCAAAATCTCTGAGGCCAGCGCGGCGGTTTTCGCGGCAGTTCCGCCAGAATCTTCCGAAAACACGCCGTGGACAATCTCGTTGGCGGTCGCAGAGACCGCGCTCGCCAGCACGCTGCAGACTGTATTGAACAAAGACGTTTCGGTGGCCAGGCCGCCGGGACCCTTGTCAGCGGAAACTTCGCCGGTCAAATCGATTCTGAAGCCGAGAAGCTGGTGGGCTGCGCCGACCTCGTCGCTGCCGTTCAAGTTGGAGGTCAGGAAAGTCAAAATCGCGTGCTGCACCTGCGCATCTCGCGACGAGTCACCGCCGACGTAGCCTGTCTGGGCCAGCGACTCGCTGACCGTGCGCAATTGGTCGACCAAGTTGATGCGAATGCGGTGGCAGTCGGTCGCAGACTGCAGCAAGCTCAAAACGCGCGAGCGGCGTGTCGCCGTGGCCCGGAACGCCGGCGACCGCTGGATCTGAACGAGCAGCTCGGCCGCGGCCACAGCCACGTCGTAATGCTGGCTGGCCATGTCCAAGGCAAGATGCGGCACGACGGCCAGGTTGTAGAGCACCGGTGCGTCCGCGCCACGGTCAATAAGCGTATGGATAAGATGAAACGCTGCAAGAAGACCTTGGACTTGCGGGTGGCTTGCCGGCAAGAGATCAAAGCTTTCGAGCGGCGTGGCAGCAGCATTGAAGATCGTCTCGAATGACGTTGGCGAAAACGCAGACACGACGGTTTTGAAGTCCAAGCTACCAACACTTGTGGTCTTATCGTTCGCGTAAGTGTTTGTGTTTGTGTTTGTGTTTGTGTTTGTGTTTGAGTTTGAGTTTGAGTTTGAGTATGTGTTTGCGTTTGTGCTTGAATTTGTGTTGAAACTAGCATTCGCATTCAAATTAGAGTTGTGTCCAAAAACAGGCAAGGGTCTTGAATCAACGACAAACGGCTCCGACGGCCGGCTCGCCCGCAGCATTTCCAACGCATAAACAAAACACTCCCGCTGCAGCACACACTTCGAGCCATCGCTCAGCTGTTGCGAGCCAACGAGCGCCTCACTCAACACAAACTTGAGGAACGGCTGCACCCCGCGGCTATTGTATGGCGCCATGGCGGCCAGAAGCGTTACAAACCCAGTAATCTCAGGCACGCCCAGCAGCAGATCGGTGTAAACACTGGCGCTGCGTTCGGCAAAACGACCACTTAAATCTTCGAGCCGAGCATAGGCCGCTAGAGTGAGAAAAATGGGCCCGATGAGCGGTGCCTTCGTTTTAAGGCCATCGAACAAAGCAGCCACCAAGCTCACGTTGGGCAGCTGATTGCTATCCTGAATTATCTGTACGGCTAGCGGCAGCAGAGACAGGAGTGTGAGAGTCGAATCTACAGATGGCGCAGGGCTGCTGCTTTGCTGAAGAGGTTGACTAGTGGGTTGGTGTGATGTATTTGACGAGATCGGATACGCAGTAGGAGGGTTGCCATTCGAGTTGAGATTCGAGTAGGTGTCTGTGCCTTTGTTTTCTTGCCCGTTCGTATTCTCATTCGAATTGCCACTTGCAGCCTGGCGCTGGGGAGCAAGAGATCCAAGCAGAGCCAGAATCGAGGTCCAGCAGACTCGGAACGAGTCGTCTCCACACTCGATATTCATGAACTCCATCGCTTCTCGCGCGCATTGTGGACCAGTACTGAGGGCAGTGAGCATCTCAGCGTACGTGGCGACCTGAAAGACCGCCTGGCACTGCGACGCCCACGTTAAAAAGCCATTCAAGGGGCTGTCTTTATCTTCCCAGAACGCCAGAGCCGCGTCAGGGCGTCCCCGGTACACAGCCGCAACAAATAAGAAAAATCGCTCCAAGTCACAGCCGGGGCCGGCCCGCGAGGTCTTGTTACGAAGGGCCTGGCCCAAAGCTTTCGATTTCTTGTGCTGGATCTGGAGGCGGCCGTTCTGGTCCACAGTTAGCTGCACAGAAGAAGCGGCCCCGGCAGACTGCGGGACCTGTCGAGAGCTTGAAGACTGAGTGCTGTCATTCTCAGAAAGCGCAAGATTGATGTCCTCCTCAAACAGCCGCATCTCGCGCAGAACGTTGGCCAGGTTGGCTGCCACGCCAGTGACCACTAACTCTAGAACTGAGGTCAGATTATCCCGCAGACCGTGGCACTCACCCCATGAAGTAAGTACAGGAACCCGCGGTCTCACCACAGGCCTGAAGTTGTTGGAGATTACCTCGATGAGCGAAGGCTGTGAGAAAAAATCGCCGCAGGCCATGAGGCATTCGTATGCACCGTTATCGATGGCTGTGCGCACTGCTTCAAACGTAGCGCCCTGATAAAAGCACAAGAAGTTATGATGCACGCAGCCTTTCCACCAATCGTTTTTCCACGCGGTTGGTCCGCCAAAGAACCCCGCGACTTTGTCCTGGTCGGCCTTGGATATCTGCTCTGATGGTCGCCTGTGCTCCACGTTCGGGTCCATTTTTGAGAAATACAGCGTAACAAACGCAAGATATGTCAACTCGCAGGTCGACCAAGAGCTCAGAGACGCCATGTGCTGAAGTACGCCTATAACTTCATCGGCTCTGGCCAGGCCGCTTTGCACTGCCAAAAAGGCCAGGGCCCCAAGTGAACTGTGTTCTTGAACAAGCAGATCGCGCTGAAGTCGCAAAGTTTGCGTGAATTCAGTGCTTGATGATACGCCCATGAATTCGCCTCGGCGTGTTTTGTCGTCTAAAGCGGCCAGCGCCTTTTCGACCGTCTTCAGGGCTTCTAGAATACTTGAGATCGGGGTGTTTCCGAGCCACTTGGTGACCAGTTCTAGTTGATCTGGAGCCTGCTGCACATCGTAAACGCCCACAGACAGGGTCAGAATTGCTAGAATCAGCTGCCGCCGCGTGTAGAAGGCAGTAATTGCAGCATCCACATAGCTCAAGTTGCGGCTGTCGGCGTCTTTATGGGTATCCACCACCAGGCGAGTCGCCACTAGCTCGTCCAGATTCAACTCGTCGCTGACTTTGGCCGCAGCAATCGCCAGAGTCTCGCTCAAACGGTACTCTTGGCCGTCTAGAGCGACTTGGAGCGTGCCCAGCGTTTTGCGGGCCGCGTCGCTCTTTGTAGGCGTTTTTAGCCAAGACTTGAGGTCTTCCTCAATATCTGAAACAGCTTCCCGAAAATTCTGCGCTACATTGGGGGCAGAAATCGCCTCTTCGCACGACCGGTACGCATTTGAAAAGAGCTCGACGCTCCACTGCATATGGTTTGTGTGTGATGACAAAGTTGAGACAAACTAAATAAACGTACTTGAAATAAGATAAATAAGCACTGCTCTTGAGAGTAGCTGAACTATTCGCGAAATTCAGAGCCATTGAACATTAGCGCTATACAGCCGCCATCAGTTCCCGACTTCTCGACTCATACAAAAACAAAATTGCTCTTCTGATTCCCACCCATTAGGCGATGCAGCCCACTAAGACGATCAACGACCCCACAGACCTGGCCAAATATCTCCAATCCGATGCAAATGCGCGCCTCACTTCGCTAATTCAACTGCTGGCACAGGAAATTGGGGGCAAAGAGGTGCCTGGCGAAGCTGACTCGGATTCAGCTCGCGAAATCGCCGCAAACCTCGATGCTTTGCACGACCTGGTCGACCAAGTGCCTTGCAATAATGAGCGCCAACGATTTGGCAACTCAGCTTTCAGAACATGGACAGATGAAAGCCTGAAAATTTTCAGCAAAACAAAAAGTTTATTCAGCGACTCGCCGGAGATTCTGGCCGAATTATCCTACTATTACGGAGCTTCCTTCGGCTCACCCCAGAGACTAGATTTCGGCACGGGTCACGAGCTCAATTTCTTGGCCTTTTACGGCGGTCTTATTGGTACGGGACTGATCAAACACTCCGGGAAAGATATTTTGTACGTCTTCTCACGCTACTACAGACTCTGCCGCCACATCATCCGCACATACAACCTGGAACCGGCTGGATCCCACGGAGTCTGGGGGCTGGATGACCATTTCCATCTAATTTATATTTTGGGAGCAGCTCAGATCGCGTTTGGGGGTGACGATGGTTCTGTTATGCCAAAAGACGTGCTCGATAAGCGATTGACGGAAGAGTTAGCCCCCAAAAATCTGTACTTCGATGCTATCAATTTCATCTACCAGGTGAAGAAAGGCCGATTTTTCGAACACTCGCCCATTCTGTACTCTATCACCGATGTGCCTAATTGGACCAAAATATTTCGAGGGATGGTCAAGATGTATAACGATGAAGTTTTTGGAAAATTTCCCGTGATACAGCACTTTTGGACCGGGGATATTTATAGTCTACAGCCTGCGAGTGGTAATGCTGACGCTAATGCTAGCGCTGATGTTGGAGCTTCCGCCAGTACTACTGCTCCAAGATAATTATAGTTTGCTCTAGCTCTTGAGCCAGAGTGCTCGAAATTTGATTGTTTCTTGTTCGATTGTTTCGGCAATATCGCGCTGCGGGCTCACCGCTTTCTATGATTTATAATACTAGGGCTAGGTCACCGAATAAACTTCCCACCCGCCTACAAAGGAAAAAAATATTTGATAATTATTCTCTATCGTTTTCTGAATGGGCTCGAAAAAGAAGACCGTCAATTCCAAAGTGAAGGCCGCCGAACGGGCCGAAAACGAGCCCGTTGTTGAGGACGTTACTTCTGCCAACGAAGTTGAGGAGCAGACCCCTGAAACTGTTTCCGAAGTGTCTGAAGATGAAGAAGATGAGGAACAGACGCCCGCTCACAAACCTCTGAAAGACGAAGAAGTTGATCTTTCCCGCATGGCATCCGAAAAAGTCACCGTGACTACCAAAGCTACCAAGCCTTTCAGTGATATTAAGTTGTCTGAACCGACAGCAAAGGCGATTGCGGCGATGGGCTTCGAGACTATGACGGCTGTACAGGCACATACTATTCCTCCTTTGCTGGCTGGAAGAGACGTTCTGGGTGCTGCAAAGACTGGATCTGGTAAGACGCTTGCCTTTCTGATTCCTGCCATTGAGATGCTCTACTCTTTGAAGTTCAAGCCCAGAAACGGCACTGGTGTGGTCGTAGTTTCTCCTACTCGTGAATTGGCACTTCAGATCTTCGGAGTTGCTCAAGAGCTGCTTCAATTCCACACTCAGACTTGCGGAATTGTGATCGGAGGTGCCAACCGCCGCCAGGAGGCTGAGAAACTCGTCAAAGGTGTTAATTTGCTGATCGCCACGCCTGGCCGATTGCTGGACCATCTGCAGAATACCGAAGGATTTGTGTTCAAGAATCTCAAGGCTCTGGTTATTGACGAAGCCGATCGTATTCTTGAGATTGGTTTCGAGGAGGAAATGCGACAGATTATCAGGATTCTCCCCAACGACGGCCGTCAGAGCATGCTGTTCTCAGCTACACAGACCACGAAGGTTGAGGATCTGGCCCGTATTTCGCTCCGCAAAGGACCGCTATACATCAACGTGGATCAGGATCAAGAGACTTCGACTGCGAACGGTCTTGAGCAGGGCTATGTTGTGTGCGAGAGTGACTACCGCTTCCTGCTTTTGTTCACGTTCCTGAAAAAGCACCGCAGCAAGAAGATCATTGTGTTCTTCTCGTCGTGCAACAGTGTGAAGTACCACGGTGAACTTTTGAATTACATTGATATGCCTGTGCTTGACCTCCATGGCAAGCAGAAGCAACAAAAGCGTACCAACACCTTTTTCGAGTTCTGCAATGCTAAAACTGGTACGCTTCTCTGTACCGATGTGGCTGCACGGGGCCTTGATATCCCAGCGGTTGATTGGATTATCCAGTTTGATCCTCCGGATGACCCCAGAGATTACATTCACAGAGTTGGTCGTACCGCAAGAGGCGCTAACGGCAAGGGTCGCAGTCTGATGTTCCTCACTCCCAACGAGCTTGGGTTCTTGAGATATTTGAAGGAACACAAAGTGCCGTTGAATGAGTACCAGTTCCCGACCAACAAAATTGCCAATGTCCAGGGCCAGCTGGAAAAACTGGTCTCATCCAATTACTGGCTGAACCAGAGCGCTGCCGATGGTTACAAGTCGTATCTCCAGGCATATGCTTCTCATTCGCTTAAAATGGTGTACCAGATCGATAAGCTGGATCTTGTCAAGGTTGCTAAGTCGTTCGGCTTCCGGATCCCGCCGAAGGTCAACATTACTATTGGCCAGAGCGGCAAGGATCTGAAGCGCAAGAAGGGTAATTTCAAGCCTCACAGCAAGCCCCATAACAAGCGTCAAAGAGTTTGAAGAAGGCTAGATCGAGGAACGATGCGAATGCTTAAGTTATAGACTCTACAGTCAATAAATAATAATTTAAATGATCTGAAACATAGCAGCAATGCCTTGTTATCAAGAGAGATCTCAAAAGTGAAGGAGCTCATGTGAAGAGCTACCTGAGTACAGTCACAAGAACTTCTGGTTGTGCGTGGCAACGACAGGAGGGGTCTAGGGGTTCGGCTCTACCTTGGGCTCTGTTGCCGAAGAAGGTTCAGAATTGGCTTGGGCCTCGTCCTCAGCTTCAATGCGCTTTTGCAGCCTCGCCAGTAACTTCTTGTTGAAGGCTGGCTCGGAAATAGGTGGCCTGATGGGCAGTGCCCACGACCAAAAGGGTCCCATGATTTTGGAGACATTGTTGAAGACACCGTTGGAATAAGGACCGAACGGACTTAAATCGGTTCTTGTGAGTTTGACTACCCTACGAGAATCCCCATATGGAATGTTGTAGTAAGGAAATCTTTTCTTGTTCTCATCCATTTTCTCGAGAGTGGTGAGGCCGACAATGAGGTAGTATAAGTGCTGAAGAAACAGCATGCCTGTGAACCAGAGCCAGAAGCCAGCGACAACGTACAGAGCAATCGACTCTGGGTTGATATCATGATAACTTTTACGCTGGTAAACAAGTAAAGTAGTCAGAATAACGATCGTGAAGCACATGACCAGAGTGACAAACTGGAAAAAGAATTTATGATTATTCTGGCCGATCACCGTTCCGACCCACAAACAAAAGTGGTCCATTTGAGGCACGCAGTAATCTTTGTGTGAAGAGTGATGGGCTCTTGCAGGCTTCATGGCCTGACAGTGCGAGCACCACAGAGAATAGCCCTGTTCATCGCACTGAAAGGGCTCATTCGGGTCGTCGATAAGTTTATACGACTGGTCGATGCGCCCGCAATCGTAGTGACGGATCAGAAAGTAGGCTACAATTGCCCATGCGTTGATAACAGCTGTGAGACAGATAATCGCTACACGAACGCCGTAGCTGGCCCCACCTTGCTCCGCTAGAGTATTCCAGACCACAGAGTAAACAAAGGCATAAAGTACCCAGCCATTGAGACCTAGGATCACAACTGGTATAATTTGGTGAACTATCTTCTCTCTGCGCTTTTTTGAGTCGGTTTCCATTGGATAGAATGCCTCAAATGGCTATTAAACCTCAGCCTGGACCTAGGAAGCCTCGAAGTCCTGAGTAAGCACAGGAGTGCGAGAAACAGCCGCAGTAACGAAGGTCTTGGGGATTACGCTTCACAGAACGCTGCTCCAGGTAGACATCACCCAACCACCAATTCGTCTTCATAAGTGCAGCTATTAACTGGCTACAAGACCTACACAAATACCTGTAAACATGCCGCCCAAGCAAGATGACGACATGTGTCCAATCTGCCGAAGCTCGCGCTACCTCAATCCAGACATGAAGTTTCTCGTAAATCCAGAATGTTATCACAAAATGTGTGCGTCGTGCGTTGATCGCATATTCTCAGCCGGCCCAGCACCGTGTCCCTATAGAGGCTGCGCCAAGATTTTGCGGAAGGGGCGCTTCAAGTCGCAATTGTTCGATGATTTGAAAGTCGAGCGAGAAGTTGACGTCCGCTTGAGACTTTTCAAGATCTACAACCGCCGCGAAGACTCGTTCGAGTCTGAGGCCGACTACAATAATTATCTCGAGCATCTGGAAGAACTAGTATTTGCCATCGCCGATGGCAGCTCTGAGGAGCGAGAGGCGGCCGAAAGCGAGGTCCAGGCTTACGATCGTCAAAACAAGAAGGAGATTTTGCAGAACGCTTTACAGCAGCGCCAGGACGATATAGCTGCTGAGAGCCAGGCGGCTGCTGAGGCGGAGTCTCAGAGGCGGCTGCGGCTTCTTGCCATTGAATTGCAACAGCAAGAAGCTAATTTGAAGAGAGAACTCGAGCAGGAGACTCTGGCGGCTCTGGAAAGTGGCCAGAATCCGGATGCCGCTGTTCAGGCAGTGAAAGAACACGGTGAGATGAGGCTCGAGCAATTGCGGCAGCAATATGAGTTCGAGCTAGAAAGATCACAAAACTTTATGCGGAGAACCACTTTGCCTGCCACAAACACCAAAGACAAAGACACGGCGCCTCGTACACCTTTCACTCCGTTCATGGGCGACCGGCAGCTGGAGCCCCTATTTCAGCAGCTTGAATCGTACTCAGATCCCACTATGGAGCGTGTTGTGGATATGATGGTCCGTGCAGGAGGATTCACTGCAAAAGCTGCGCAGCGTGAGTGTCTCACTCTGGCGTTTTGGGGCCTGGATGTGGATATACAAACAGAAAAGGCTGCTGGTACTGCTGCCACTGCGGTAGCATAAATATTTATTCAGAACATACATAAAAAATCAAGACATGTTTGCGTGAAACAATGAACATACTTCTCACTTTTTCTCCCTCAAATTCGTAGATTTGACACACTCGAGCTCGAAATTGAAACAGTCTGTATGGCGAAGGTTATTACTATTATTGCTTGGAGCATCAGAATTAATTGAACTGTATGCCTGCTAAGGCTCAGGGGTGAAGGACTCCTTCAGAGCTTTTTTGTGTTGACGCAGGGAAATTCCTTGGAAAACGATCGTTTGGTTGAACGTGACTGTTAGGTACCCAGCAAGAGCAACGAGCAAGCCGTCGAGAATCAGGAAATATGCTTCGTGGGTGTTGATGGGTGCAGTGAAAGACTCGGCAACTTGGCAAACGCGGAAAACTGTTCTTGCGAAAATCAGAAGAATTGCAATCATAGAAGAAGGCAGGCAGTAATTAAATAAACGGTGCTGGCGAAGCTTTTCGTAGCCCAGCTCGAAATCGACGGCTTCAATCTTACGGAGTCTTTTCTGATAAATGGTTGCAAAAACAAGGAAGACAATCATGATCATCAATTGCAGAATCAATCCTGCCATTGCGAGCCATCTGCCAGTTTCGAAAACGTTCCAAGATGAGGCTGTAGAGCTAACGAGTCCACCGACGAGCTGGATGACGCGGGCCGAGATATCTGATCCTACCAAAAGCCAGAAACTGGCATATGGATTAAGGAAAAAGGAAGAAGCATTGGTCGCCACCATATAACGGCAAAACCCATAGTATATCTGCGCAGCGATGAAAGAAGGCGCAATAAGCAGTACTATGTGTTGGGCGGAGTATGCACCGGGATCTTCAGAGCTGTGGTTGACAGTACGGCAGATATAGCCTGCCATCTCAAGCGCGTAGCCCAAAATAATCACAAAATTGGTGCTCGCTTTGAAGCGCCTGTTGATGCAGAACTGGCTGATCACTAGAATACCAAAAGCGACAATGCCAGCAACATTGGCTAGAGAAGGCGTGTAGCCGTAGAAATAGGAAGCAGGTGCTGTAGATATGTCGAAAGAATTGTTAAAGGACATTCAGATCTATAGTTTGGGGAGCGAAATTATCGGCTTTTCAAGATCGCGACGAGGCCTGCGCCACTGCACGGCACGTCAGGGTAGCGAGATGTTGCATACACCACAGTCTGCAGATGCATCTGTGGCATAGTTATCCCGCTTCAGGACTAAAATTACTTCAATCCACCTGTAAAGTCACAGTATGCCAGTATCCTGCTTTAGTCTACAATTTCTGCTGCTTTGCTAGAACAGAAACTTGGCGGCGCAAACCGCTTTTAGCGAAGCCACAAACATGCAAGACTATGCAGGTACTCTCCGCGCCTCCCGTATTCGCGCCGCATGCGACTCACCACACTAAGGCTGAGTACACGTGTGCCTTGCTGTGTGCAGTTAAGCTACAGGACCGGTAGCTATGCGAAGACTGTAATTTGTGTGAGAGAAGCAAAAAACGTTCCTCGCAAAGACTTGAATATGTCTTTTAAGGCCAGACTGATACCTTTTTGTGCTATTTCAGAGAGCTTGTGTCGACTTATGTCTTAACTGCGTTCGTCTAAACAGGGTTAGGTGTATAGCCGGTGAGTCTTTAAACTTAACAATCCTGCTTGTAAACTACATGTGAGGTGTGTGGTCATTGGATTCCGAACCCAAATTTGATAGTTCACGGAAGAATTGCCTTATCAATTGTAAATGTGGGTTGTACGGTCCTCGTAACTTCTATAGATCATCAGGCATGCTCAATCGATTGTGCGACTCTGAAAATCTAGCCATTAATGTAGCTTCGATCTACGGATCAATGATTTACAGCCAGGTGCTGATTCCCAACCTAAGTTCTAGCGCTTGGCGGAATAATCGGTCCAGCCTATTACCAGCTTCTTCCTACACTCAGGAAGAGTGATCAGCTTGAACAACGTACGCACTTAATAGCTTAAATTTTAGAAACTTTTGGACCAGCTGGCGGGTCGCTCAGATAAAAACCCGGAATTGCTACAAAAACTGTTATCGAGAAAGAGGTCTGATATTTGAACCCCTTACACTGTAATTTGGATCTGCTGCTAAAGCGGGAACCTTCAGGAACCTATTTCAAGGCCGAGTTCCCAGCGACTTACCAAGATGCTTACGATCGTCAGTAAGGGGGCCGTTTCGGAGCCGTTTTTCAACGAGCTGAGGGCGATTCTCAATGCCAATGACAACAAGCTGTTGAAAACCACGCCTTTGAACCCATCAAACTCTGCTTTCGATATCGAGCTTGAGAATAAAGAGTTCTCGAGCGCTCTGCGTCAAGCCCTCTTTGAGTTTAGCGATGCCACAGGCACTGATATCATCCTACACAACGAGGATTTCAGACACAAGAAACTTGTGGTTTTCGACATGGACTCCACTCTTATACAGCACGAAGTCATCGACATGATAGCAGCCTACGCCGATGTCGAGCCGCAAGTCGCAGCTATCACGGAAGCAGCCATGCGCGGCGAGCTCGATTTTTCACAATCACTGGCTCAGCGAGTCGCTCTATTAAAAGGCGTCGCAAACACAGTCTACGACGAATTGAAGCCTAAAATTAATCTCACGCCTGGTGCGCTTGATTTGTGTCAGACTTTAAAAAAGAATGGCGTGAAAATGGCCGTCCTTTCTGGGGGCTTCCTTCCTCTAGCCAATTGGATTAAGGGAGTTTTGGGTCTCGACTATGCATATGCCAATGTTCTCGAAGAGGAGAATGGCTTGCTTTCAGGCAGGACTGTTGGTCGCGTGATCAACAACACTGCTAAGGCTGAGCTTCTCGCCGAAATCGCCGAGAAAGAAGGCATCCCGCTCGACTATGTGGTTGCGGTCGGAGATGGCTCGAACGATTTGGATATGATGGCCAAGGCCGGTTTTGGTGTGGCCTTTTCTGCCAAGCCGTTGGTACAGAAAAAGGCTCCTTCCAGACTCAACACCGGCAACCTAGCTGATTTGCTGTATGTTTTCGGCTACAAATGAGGAGCAGGGTCTTAAATGCTATTTTCACCGCGAAATTGGCTGGTATCGATTACAAGTACTAAATTCCGCCAATTTCTTCAAATTCCATTCTATTTGGATGAAATCTAGTCACTATATTTAATTACCATCTAATGTTTCGTATATTACCTCACACCAGAGTCTGCGTTGAATTACACACACAGTCATCCAGGCTTTTCCACTGTCTAGACATGCGTCGCTTTTCGACAAGTCCTATTGCGAATAGAGAGTTCTCACACGTTCTGCGCCGATCTGTGAAGGCCCCGAGAAGCGTGAAAGTTGGAGACCCAGACACGCTGCTGCCCCGTAACATTTCGGAGGTCCCGCCGTACCCCTACGGCCCGGCCACATTCTACAAACAGAGCGATAGAGGGCTTTACGGCGGCAAGACGCTTCAGTTTGGCCACCAAATCAGTGATTACGGAAACAAACATGTGCGTGTGTTCCACCCTAACGTCCAGAAGGTAACTTTGTGGAGTGAAACGCTCAAAAGAAAGATCCCTATTCGCGTCGTGGCTTCTGTGTTGAAAACTATCACTCGCGAGGGTGGCCTTGACAATTATCTGCTGAAAGATACACCCCAGCGTATCAAGTCCCTTGGTGTGACGGGCTGGAACCTGCGATACGAGATTTTGTGCCGTTTGGAGGAAATTCAGCGCACTAAGCCAGCCCCCCTGCAGACTGTTGGAGAGACAGATATTTATCACATTTTTGAGCGTTCCGGTGTCAAACTAGGCCTCTCTGTTGGCCGCACACGTCTTATCAAGCTTTTATACAACGCGTCCCAGGAAAAGGTGACCTTGAAAGCAATCATGCTCGAAAACCAAGGTACGAGCTTTGATAGACTTATTGAGATGTGCGAGGAGCAGCAGATCGACTTGCAGCCTTATTTTGTTCAACTTTAAAGACCGGATGTGAGTGTTTGTATATATGTGTTCTAGAATCGAAACTAAATTTAAAAACTAAAAATTGAAGAAGTTCAAAGGTAAATTTGACTACTACTACAATTCAGGGTGGATTGTCAAGCAATATAAAATGTTGGCTAACAAAAACAAATGTGTTATGTAATCTGGAGAATATGGTCATGTCAGGGCTCAGGGCTTTTCTCCCAACCAAGCTCACGAGCGACGCTAATACCACCACTCACGACCAGCTCAATCCATATCTCACATGCCCGCTGCCAAGGTCTCCTACCGTAAAGGTGCTCTCTCAAACCGCACCAAGTTCGTCCGCTCCATCGTCCGCGAGGTCACCGGTCTGGCCCCCTACGAGCGTCGTCTTTGTGAGTTGATCCGTAACTCTCAGGAGAAGCGTGCCAAGAAGCTGGCAAAGAAGAAGCTCGGTACCCACAAGCGTGCCATGGCCAAGTTCGAGGCCATGACCAACTACGTTGCTGAGGCCCGCCGTGCTGGTCACTAAACGTCTATAATAATTTAAGGCATCGAAATGAACAGCTATGACCTGATACGGAGTGAAGGAGACCAGTGAAAAGACTGGCTGTGTGTGAAAACTGATTGACTAGTGAAAACAACCGAAGTCTCACTTCTATCAGTGCAAGCGCGTTGCACGTTCGCTTTTGCCAAAGTTATCCAAATTATCATTCCCGTCGGGCGAAGTAGTCTAGTTTAAAGCCAATGCATACGAATTGTAAGTAATACTGTGCACGCTATATCTAAATAAACCGAATCAACCTAAAAGCGATTATTTTCAGTGAAAGAAGCGCAAAGAAGCTGCCAAAGTCCCGATCTCGAGTCGCTTTACGATTGGCCCAGCGCTCATATATAATTATTAACGCGGCCTCAGGCACCTTCCACATATGTCTGACTCCAACGATCAGCCGGCAGCCCCGGGGCAAGCGCCGGAGCAGCACGTCTCTGAGATTAGTCTGACTGTGAGCTCTCCACTGAGAAAGGAGCCATTCAAGCTCACCCTCAGCCCGGCCGAGTTTCCGAACATCATCGCCAGCTACCTGCTGAAACTTGGCCGCCTCGCGCAGCCTCTTACCAGCTTTTCGCTCCAAAAGAATGGTAAGACGCTGGACCCGGACCAGATGCTTGGTGAACTGGGGCTTGAGGATGGCGACAAGCTTGAGCTTGTGCCCGAAAAGTACTCGCTGAGCGCTGCAGTTGCGCATGTCCAGTCGACCCGCGAGGCCTTGGGCTTGCGTGTTCAGGAGCCTTTGGCGGCAGTTAATGCCGGCGCCACCCAGTTTCCTATTTTCAGAAGTGAGAAACACAAGCCTTTTAAAGGCAAAAAGGGCGAGAAGCCCGAGATTTCTGCCAGTCATGTGATTTTTCAGTCGGGCGATTCTCAGGAGTCCAGCGCCAAGGAGTCGGCCTCCAGCTCCAAAACCAAATTCCTCGGTGTGAATGAACCCTTGGGCCAGCTAGTCGCCAAGGAAAACACCAATGGAGTTAACGCGGCGTGCAAGGCCCTGCATCTTGCCCCTTACTCGGTAACTTCCCAGGCAAAGTTGCAGGGTCATCTGGCCTACCTGCGGTTTGTGGCCACTGACCACAAGATCTTCCACTTCGCTGCGACGCGTGAGGGTTTCGTGCAGGTTGCTTCGACTGACGCAAAGTTCGATGCGCGTCCCAAAACCGATGTCTACCTGTCGCTGCTGCAACTGATCGGCGCCGTTCACCCTGCGACTCTGAACTCCTGCGAGCAATTCAACAACATTGCGGCCAAGCAAATGCCCGAGCTGTTTATGGCTCCATCTGACATCCAGCTGAGCGCTCCTTGGCTGGTGGAAGTGCTTGAAAAGCAGCCATTTAGCGACATCGCCGGTCTCCAGGCTCCTTTGAACCCCGTGAGTCTTAAGGATTACAACGAGGACTTCCAGCAAACCAAGCGGATGTCTTTCGTGGACGAGGAGGGCAAGCGCAGCTTCCGCGACCGCGTGAATCGCGAGCGTCTTCTCATTTCGACCGCCTCTGGCTTTGCCAAGGCTGCCGCCAAGGGTGCCGTCGACATCGTAGAGGGCAATATGACTCCGTTCAACCCTGGTGCTCAGGAGAATGAGAAGATCTATCTCGAGAACGGTATTTTCTACACGATGGCATACGACAGTATTGGTTCGTTCTCCGAAAAAGGTGGCGAAGAAGCTGCGCGTTACGTGGCCATCAAGGACCTGCGTGGTGTCGAGCGCATCATGAATGCAGACTTCGAAGGCATCTCCTGCGTTCTGACAACTGTGGTTGACTATCTCGGTCGTCGCGTCGTGTGCCAGGGCCCCGTTCCTGGTATTTTCAACGAGGAGTTCGAGGAGTTCGAGGAGTTTGCCATCGAGTACGGCCCAGACGAGACCCGCGAACGCATCTTCAAGGACGAGGAGTTCGAAGTAAGCATGGCCAAGATCGCGACGTCCTTCCACCTCAAACCCCATGCCGTTACATCGACAACGGGCCAGGAAGAGACTCTACAGGTCTCGATTGAGACCAAGGGCATGCGAGGCACCGATGGCCGCCGTTACGTCCTGGATCTGTGGGCTATGACCCCCGCAGACGTTCACTTCATGGATTCTCTCGCGGCCAAGGACTACCCGCATCGGCTGTGTAGGCTGCGCCACGAGGCCGTGGAAGCCTGGTTCCAGCGCAAGGTCCAGCCCGAGCTCAAGGGCGACCAGGGACTGGCGCCTGAAAAGGTGCAGCAGCTGCTAGACGCGTTCCGTCTGAATCCTGACGCCGGCAGCGAGGACAGCGATGTCCTGGAAGCTTCGAAGCTTGTTGCAGATGTGCTCGTGCCCGAGTATCTCGAGTCGCTCACGAAATCCACCGTGCTCTACCCCGTGGATGGAGAGCAGCTCACCGAGGGCATGCACGCGTGTGGTATCAACATGCGTTACTTGGGCGAGCTCTACAAGAAAGCTCTCGACAATGCCTACCTGGAGCCGCTGCGTGCCATTATTGTTGATGAGGCGTATGTTCGCGCCGCAAAGCATGTGCTGAATGCCCAACTGGCTGGCAGCTCGCTGGTGGACGCGGCCGACACTGTTGTCGCGTTCTTTAACGGCCTCCAGAAGGAGAATTCTCTGAAGTCCGAGGTTACTCGTCGGTTCGGCCTCGAAATCGAAGCTCCTGTCCTCGGCATGCGGTTCATGCGCGGTCTCTCGCGTAAATTCGGCCTCCAGTGGTCGCCCTCCGCTGCCGAAGCTTTCACCAGCGGCCAAGACCTCGAACGCAGCCAGCTTGTGGCGCTCAACCCTGTTGTGAAAGCGGCTATTCCGCGCTCGTCGACCTCGAAAGAAATCGTCGACGCCGGCCGCCTCGCACTTCAGAAGGGTGAGTCTGCCGAGGGCCTGCAGCTCGTTCGCGAAGGACTGAGCCTCTACGAAAGTGTTTACAGCTGCATGAATGCAGATCTCGCAGACCTGCACCACTCGAGCTCGCTTTCGCACTATCGCGCAGAGCAGCTCGACATCGCCACCGAGTTCGAGCGCAAAGCAATCGTTGTTGCCGAGCGTCTGTTAGGTGTTGACGCTGCCGTCGTCGCGTCGATGTACAGCACGCTGGCCCACTACGAGCGCGAACGCAACTGCGTGTCTCTGTCTCTGGAGCTCTCGCTCCACAGTTTGGCTCTGCTCGAACAGCTGGCTCCGGCAAACCACCCGGATCTAGCCGCCGCGAACCACTCCGTGGGCCAGGTGCTTTTCAGCTCGCGCCATCCCGAGCTCGCTATCAAGTACCTTGATGCTGCGATTGGTATCCTCGAGACCCTCGAGGCCACCGAGTCTGCGACCGCCGGTCTCGCTTACTTCCAGCGCGGCCAGGCCCAGCTGATGCTCCGCGACCACGTCTCGGCCACTCGTAGCACTGAATTGTCCTACAAAATTTTTAAGGGCATCTATGGCGCTGAGCACGAAGAAACCAAGGTTACAAAGCAGATGCTTGACCAGCTGCTGAACTTCACCGTTCACGAAGCCAAAATGAAGCAAGTTTCGCAACAGGCTCCACAGCAGCAACAGCTCTCGGCCGAAGAGAGAGAGAAAGCCAAGGCCAAGGCTAAGCGTGCGAAGTCCAAGGCTAAGGCCAAGGCTAAGAAAAGCCAGAAGTAATTGTACATAGAACAAAGCCGAGCACTTAATGCAAGCTAAATCCCTGAACTTGTCACTGCTAGATCCTGGTCAAACAAAATCCGCAGGCATCTGGAGAACCTGAACGGTGATAGCCCATGTGATTTCTCAGAGCAGGCAACGAAAGCAATGAAAAAGATGTGAAACAAATGAAGAAATGTTTAAATAGCCAGAAATATCTTATTTACAAAAACGGGGTCCAGCCCATATACATCCGAGACAATAAATCGTTTGAGCTAGCGCGAGTGATCAGATCCTCAACCTGACCAGGTACGGACAGCGGTGGCGAGTCCTTGGCGCCGATGCCTTTGAGCTTTGCTCGGATAAGAGACATGGCCTGCTCGGGTGTCTCCCGTGTGAAAATGACAGGATCGTACAAGAAAGACTCGAGAATCGTCATCACCAGGTCCGCGTTCGTCCGCAACAGATCCAACGTTAGCTCGCAACCCCGTCGGAACGGGCCCTCAACTTTATATACGCCAAAAGCATCAACAATGTTAGCAGTCAACCGGAATGGGACCAATTCGGGCACCGTTAGCGTTGCGCCTTTCTCGAAGAGGCACTCGAAGTCGACATGCAAGATGGCGCCTGAGCTTTGTAGCAGCAAAATGTTTTCTAGGTGCCGATCTCCCAGACCCAAAATGTAGCCTACCATATCCATCACTGCATTAGATCGTGAGAAAAGCGTACGGGCCTTGAGCCAGGCCTCGGGATCAGGGAACATCGTAACCAAATAATCGTAGAGCACGGGTGGGTGGGTCTCAAGCGACTTCTGAAATCCTTGAAGTCGTTTTGCGTGGTCTCTTGTGTTCGCATAACTTTTTGCCAGTGAGTAGTCGATCTTCTTTTTCTTGAGGGCCAGGCCACTCTCGATGATCCGTTTCAAAGGTTTTGCGTCCTGGACCCATTCAATCAGCCCAGAAGCCTCATCGATTGGCGTCACCTGATAAATATTAATACTGAGCCGACGAGCCGATGCTGAAGGAGATGCATCCAACAAACGATTCAAGGCCGTCGACAGCTCGAGAAGCCGCCGATCTTTCCGCACATCATCCTTGCCCTTACACAGCAGCGAGTACTGCAGGCCATCAACGCCATAGACTGTGAGTCGTTTTGGCTGCTGCAGCGACTGCATTACGGCAATCTCGTCCCCAAACCGGTAGATCGACACTGACTTGTCGAATGGGTTGTACTCTCGCGGACTGTAGCCTGAATCGGGCACCACACAGGTCAAACACTTCTGGACCGGCACGGCAATTTCGTAGGGCCCCGAGTCGAAGCTGATGTTAATGTTCCGCAACTTTAAAGTCGCTGGCAGACGCTCTTTCCGGGTGTAATAGCACAGCGCCTTCAAGCCCTTCACGAGCTGCTTTATTTGCGGAATGAGTTCGCGGACGTTTGAGCTCTGGAGAAGCATTTTGTTCAGCGCCACGCCTCTTGCCCGTCTGATCTCGTGTGAGCTCTCTGTAATTTCGACGAGCTGCCACAACGCCTGAGAAGGGTACAGCCGGACGACTGTCACCAAGATTTCAGAGATAACCTCCACAACTTTGGTATTCTTGTGTCCGATCCGGCTCAGCAGCTGCGGAACTGCCAAATACCACAGATATGCCGGCACCCGCATTGCTGCCTTGCGCATAACCTCGTTAATCTTGGCTAGGTTTTCGCTGCGAGCAGTGTTGAACTGGCCAAGTATTCTTGCGTCAAACTTGCTGCCCATGTCAGAAGCTTTGATATCTCCTTCAGCGGCAAAATCGAGCCACAAAGTTACCAGTTTTGGCAACGACTCCCCCACATGTTTGGGACCAAACTGTAGCCCACGGAGGTAGAAGCTAACCATAAGCTTCACAAGTTCGCCCCTTAAAAAGCTAGATGACCGCTCAGATGGCTTAAGGTTCAGTTGCGACTCAAAAACGCTGCCGTAGTGCTTGGCCAGCCGGAAGTACGCCTCGTCCCATTTCGGAGATAGCCGCAACACCGAGGTGTACTTCTTTATAAGTTCTGCCGAATGTGCCCGGCCCGCGCTTTCGAGCCACGTCGTATACAACAGTGCTGTCTTAACCTGCTCCTCGTCTACTGCAGAGCCGGTTTTGTGGGTCTCTGCATCTTCGAAGATCGGGCCTGCTTCCTCTTCCAAGATTTTCAAAGCCTGGCGCTGATCTCCCTGAGACCACAGAAGCTCCGCCTCTTCTTTGCGACAAAGCGGGTGATCCATCTGTTTCGCCTTCATGATATAACCCAGAGCTCGTTCGGCCTGACAGTTCTCTCTGGCATTTTTGGCCGATAAATAGTACGACTCGGAGATGAACGGCTGCTTAACCGAATGCGGAATGTTCAGGGATGAAAAAGCAGCCCGCTGCAGAGCTAACAGCTGATCTCGCGCTTTGTAGTCGGCGCCAAGTAGTTCCAACCTCGTCAAACAAAAATTTGCCGGCTCCTCCAGGTCGTGACCGCCTCCAGACGACCACGCCGTTATTTTTGCAATATCTCCAATGCCATGTAGCAGCACATTGAGGTTACGGATCTGGGCCAAAGAGGTGACGTGGGAAGGCATTTTTTTCACTACAAGCCGGCACAAAGCATCGACATTGGACAACACCAGCTCGCGGTCACTCTTGGCTAGGGCCGCCAACGCCATGCCCACATATCCGTAGACCGATGGGTCTTCAGGAGGCGACGCCTTCTGCGAAACACTAGCCAGATCCCGCAAATCGAGCTTGCTCCACTTAGAAAGAGCAGCAAGGCCATAAGCCGTCGTTTTGGCGCTGGAAGAGTCGCCCAAATCCGAGCTTGAACCTTTGATGCGGTAGCCGTCATCCAGCATTCGCACGCACGCAGCAACCTCGTCAAACTTTCCGCCGTGATAAAGACATCGGAGCCGCTGTAAGTCCCAGGTGCCCAATTTCTCAACAGCATCATAGCAAGAAGCAGCTACATCCCACTTGCCGAGCGCCTCGTAGCCCAGGATTTCTTGCTGAATAGACATGGCCGGCAACAAACTTGAGACTCCTTCCATGCTATCGGTCTCGCCCATACTCGCATACATGAACCTGATTTTGTCGTATATGTCGCTAGTGTCGACTGTGTTCCTCTCCTCACGCAAGCTTCGTTCGAAATAGCGAATCGCTCGAGGGTACGATTTACACTCGAAGGCACGGTGTGCCATCAGGGACGGTGACACCTTCTGTATTAGCTCCTCAACAAGTCTTTTCTTTTCGCTAGCCTGCGACTTTTCAAGCCAGTACCCGAAATAGTCGAGGCAATGAAAAACGCAGAGGTGGAAGAGCGAAACGTCGTCGCTTGGAGACGATTGCGCCTGTAGCACGGTCATAATTTCGCGCAAAAACGTTTCAGCCGAGTCATTGGAGCCCAAAACGGCATTGAGTGCAGCATAAGGCAGGATGAAAGATAGCAAAGATGTAGCCATTGGCGTCTGGTCCCGCGCATACTTTTTATACAGTCCGAAAATAACTTCGGCATGCTCGCCCACACATCGATCCATCAAGTCCCGGCTGAAGATGGAAACCCAGGCGTCGAACTCGAGTCGGTCTTGGAAAATCGGGTATTTTGCCAGTGTGAGAGGCACAGGGCTAACTCCGTAGCGCGTGTGCAAGAACGGACTTAGCATTGGATACAGCGACAGATCTATAAATTCCTGCCAGCGCCGCTCGCCCTCAGCTGGCGTGTTCATTAACGTGCGGTCGAATCCACAAACCCTGAGAAAGTCCTGAATTGCGCACGAGATAGTTTTCTGAGCCTCGGGATCAATCTGCGCGGTGTACGCCGGCAAAAAAATCTCGACAATTAGGTGGGCTGAAAATTTCTGAGTTTCTTTAATGTCTTCGAAGTTTTCCACTACCACGATCGTGTTGTTCTGCGGCGTTATATCAACTTTCGACATATCTAGCGCGCCAATGAAACTGAGGCACTTCATCGTCTGATTCGTCACTAGCTCGTCACTTTTGAACCTTTTGGCGGTGTCCAAGAGCATTCGAATTGTGCTGCCAAGCAGCTCGCGGCCAGGCGAATTCGAGAGGGCGAATAGAATATTGGTCTGATGCTCCGTAGCCATCGCGAAGATTTCAGTAAGCGTCTGCTTGATAATGTACAAATTTTGATGGCGGTGGCCCCTTTCTACTAGACACTTGAGCTGTTCCAGAGGTTTTCGGGCCGTAATTTTGCGGGAAAGTTCCTGCTTGAAGGTGTCGCCCAGGTCAGGAACGCCATTTTCTCTCTCGAAGTCTTTAAACTGTGGGTTTTTCACCAACATCAGCACAACCTGCTTTGCTTTCTGCAAACCAGCATCACTCAAAGACCCGTGTCTCTGTGCCAGCACAGAGAAAGTCAAGTCCACAGTCGCAATCGATGTCTTGGGAGCCGTACGATTCAGCAAAGTGATCCACGTGTCGAATGCAGCCACCTCGAGCTCGGGCTTCTCCAAAGCGTCCTGAATCACCGTCATGATTTGCGCAATCAGGCCTTCAAACGTCTGGTTTAGGTTCATGAGCAGCCTCAGGCCTCGCAAAGAACTAAGCTTTGTGGTGTACGGCTGCTTGCCGTGCAAGTTGCGCATAACTCCACTAAATTGGGAAACTAGTCGATACACCATGCTCAACTCAAGGGCCTCGTCGACTTCGGAGCCACTCAGATTTTCTATAATATATTTTGCGCGGTCTTCCGAGTCCGATGTCTTCAAAACCTCTGCGTACAAGTTCGTCAGACTGACTTTGATCAGCCGCGAGTAGTCCATGCTTGCAAACTGCGGGTGCAGGCTTCGCCAGTGATCTTCAGCAAAAGAAAGCGGGTCTTCAATCGTCGAGCTCAGCATCAGCTTTGTCAAAATACTGGGTGCGTAGTCGAGCAGCACCTTCTTGGTGTTGCAGCCTATGGCCTCTGAAATGGCCTTGATGTGGTCTACTCGTTTGTGGTAAGCCAAGTCGGGCACAGTGTACTGACAGGTCCTGATCAGGAAATCAGCCTCGCTCACATCAAGCAATTCACAGAACCGCTGCATCGTCGGCTCACCCAGCCTACGGACGACAAAAACGGCAATTGTTTCCCAGAATGGCGCGCAAAGGATCCACGTGGTCATTCCTTTGCGCCGCGCTACCTGGCGGATCTGATGGCCTGCAATCGAGGAGATAAAACTTTTCTCTGCGAGCACTTCGATCATCCTTAGTAAAACGACATTCAATTCCTCCATCCGCGTCGTGTAGACGGCCGCTTCCGTCCACGCCAGCAGCGCCGTTTCCATATCACTTTCTTGGCTGAGCTGAAACACATAGGAAATAATCACCGAGCTTTCGGCTCGAGCGCCGGAAGTTTCCGAGGCCTCGGTCGCATTCGAAGGATTGCTGACTCTATTTGACGGTCTCGAGCGAGCTCTGGGCAGTGATTTCAGATTCTTTTCGACCGCCACCCGCATGAACGGGCCAATCGCCTGAGTAGCAAGATGTCTGAGCTCACGCGAAGAGGAAACAAGCGCACCTTTCAGCCAGGAGCCGATATAATTGTCGTGGCTCAGTCGAAACGTGGGCTGCCAAAAGTGCAGAATCTTGACAAGCACTTTACCCAAAGCGAGCCGCAATGTTGAATTTGTCAACAAAAGCTCGGAAGAAAGGATCCGTGACAGCCACTGCGTGTACTGGTGGGGCATATCGAGCCCCTTGTCGCCGTACTCTTCGATGGAGTCTCCCAATTCATTGATGATTGCGAGTTTGCCAGCCTCGTTCAGTTGTTCAAAATCTTCCCCCTGACCGGGACCCACAAAAGCTGTGCCGTGGCCCAGCCGGCGCGCCCACGGCTTTTCTGCCTTGTTTATTTGCAGCTGGAGAGCCTCGTCCATGACGTGGGGCCAATGTAGGTCATCTGGCTGAAGCGCCAGTGTCTGTTCCGAGGCCTGTTGTATTAACTGGGAGATGTGGCCGTCACTAGGCTCGATAATGATATCCAAGTAGGTAGGAGCCGCAAGTTGCTCAACAATGTAGCAGCCTAGCCTGTTTTTATCGTCCCCTTGGACCTCGGGCGAAAGGTACACTTTGTAGGCAAATTCCGTCCATATGCCACCAAGATCACCACCATCAGGAATTGATTTCGCGAGCTTGGTTGGAAATTGGCCCTGAAGTGCGGCCCGAACTTCAACTAGCTCCCGTTTACTCAAAAACAACCGCGCCAGACAGGGCACTATTAGCTCGGGTCGGAACGACACGTTCGTTTTGCAGAACGATCTGAAGCTATCATCGCAGTGCAGACCGTTGGTCAGGATTAACATCGTTTGTTTGGCTACTGCAATATCTTTTTCTGGCGATTGGACGGCTGCGGTTGCCAGCAGGACACTGAGTGGTTTGCCGCCAATTGTGCGACTGAAAACGCTTGGAAAGTATTCTAACAATTTTTTGAGGCCATCGTTCACTGTTTGCGGCTCGGATGTATAGTTACGATAGAGATCTTTGGCAATTTGAAGGGCGTCCAGCTCGCTGATGCTCCGAGTGAGTGAGTTCACAGCTGCTTGCAGACGCATTGCTGCGAACCGGTATCACAGTAATTTTCAGCAGGGTAGAGTAAAATCAATTAAGACTCTCCGTAGCCAGTAAATTTGGCATTCACAAAACAAGAATGTAATTCGATCCTCGTTTCTAACGCGAGCCTCAATATAGAGCCCGGTTAGGTAAGGACTTTCCACCCTGATCTTCACTTGAGCCGCCTCGAGGCTAGTTAGTCGTAGTGCATCTTATATACGGATGTCGGTGGCTCAACTCAATGGAGCTAGGGAATTGGCGAAAGAAAAACCAGAGCTCTATCCGCAGATCGTCCAGGGTATTCTGAACATCGCCGATCATCCGGAAATTGACCTTCGCAGATGGTGTGCCTCGTTCCTCGTCGAGGCGTTTTCGGCGCAGGAGCTGCCTGATCATGAAAAACAGCAGCTGGCAGCGACAAGCATCGACGCAATTCAGACTCTTACGCGTGATGAAGATTTCATGGTTCTGAAACATGCCATCACTTGCTTCTCTATTATTTATCCTATGCTTCTGAGCTACATCGCTGTGCAGCCCATGGAGGGATACCTATGGGACAAAATTGTTGCCATAAAACTGAGTGTGCTTGAAAGATGGAATACAAAAACCTTGCGGCATACCGGCGTGCACGTGGCCTGCCTCAAGTTTGCCCAGATCATGGCAATGGCTCAGGCAAGAGACGGTATGCTCGCGAAACTTCCGCGTGGCCACCCACTGCTAGACCCAAGTGTGCTGCATGCCGAGTCTCAGGGCGCTGTGGACCGGCTGGCTACTTACTTCATCGATCGTGAACTCGATGTGCCTGTTTTTACGGCGTGTCTGAATGCATCTTTAGCCCTGGCCAAATCGCGGCCTTCTACCGCCAGCATTTTGATCCCTAGTATTCTCAAATTTGAGATCGTGGGTAAATTGCACGCCTGTTCACCAGGCGCAGTTGATCTAGCCCTTCGTTTCGTTGAAAAGGCTCTGGTGCTGGCCCTAGGGTCTCTGGCAAAGCGCAACGTCTTCCCAGCGGAGACGGCCAGAATCGGCAGATTTTTGGAGAACCTTACTTCTTCACGAGCAAAAGAAAACATGCGCAAACGTGCTGCCGAATTGGGCGATGGAAGAGGCTCAAAACGTGCTCGAACTGCCACCGCAGACATGCCTCTGGTCACGACAACTCGCCTGCCGGGCGGACCTGTGCCGCTCAAAGCTCTTTACAGTCTGGTCGAGGAAGGCAACAAGCTGGCCGAGTTTGACGCCAGAAATTTGAGCCTCGACATGGCTGTCAAGATCATTTTAGGCGCCCTGGCCGAGGCCAACTCCACTTTGCTCAACAATTGCCTCAGCATAGTCGACAAGCGCTATAATCTGGTGCCCGAAGAGGGCCGCGCAGTACGCAGAACATCTTCAGATGAGTCTGGCGGTGCAGGTGCCGAAAGCGAGATCGTTGCAGATGGCCAAAACGCCGGCAACGCCGAGGCGGCGCTCGCCGTCCAATCTGCGGCTAAAGTCACAGTTAAAGACACGGAAAACAGTGAAAAACATAGTCTCGACAATCCCAAGGAATATTCTCTAGAAGACAAAGCGATCAGGGCCTCGGTGATTGCTGATCGCATGATAAAGTTCTCAGAAAGCACGGCTGAAGTGCCTGCCAATCCTGGCTCTGGCCCTGCACATCTGCTGGAGAAACAGATATCGGACTCTTGGATCTACTTAGCGGTCAGAATTGCCACTAGAGGCGTTCCAAATACCGTGATTGCCGGAGCTATTAGAGAAAGATTGTATGAATACATTATGGGTGATTTCCGAGAAAGAATAACCTCGGCGGTGGCCTGGCTCACCGACGAGTGGTACTCCGAATTTGTCCTGCAGGGCAAAGACCAAAAACAAGTCGAAGACAGCGTGTACTTCGAATATGTAGCAAAACTTATCGATCAGGTGCTGCCGCGTGCTGAGCTTTCCGACTCTAAGGTTTTCATTCGGCTAGTTTCCGAGTTGCCAGCGCTGAATCGCGAGATTATCTTCAAGCTCGAGAGCATTTGCCATGATCCTGAACGGGCGCAGCTGGGTATCCGTGCTCTAAGATTCCTAATCATGTTCAAACCGCCGATTAGAGAAGACTGCCTCGACCTTCTAGCCAAAATTAGAGCAGACGGCGTCGAAGGCTTAGATGGTATTTTGAGTAAATACGGACGTTAACTGTAAATAGTGTCTTGAAATCACCTCATTAGAAACGTTTATGGAGTTAATCTTTACTATTTGTACTTCTTAGTTTTAGAATCTTCGACGTTTCGGAAAACTCCAGTAGTCGTGGCGCACACGCACTTGAGGCTCGACCTTCCCATCTCTAATCCGCAATCCTGCTTCAGTGCCAGCAAATTATCACTTCATTCGAGAATTTTCATCAAAGACCCAGATTTTAATTTTGACTATATGCCCTATAAATATTACCTGTACTTTCGCCTCCACTCCTGATGCCACTCAGATATATCATTGTACAGCTCGCCAAACAAGTTTTGTGTCTGACCGTCCCGTTTTGTGCGCTTGCAAAAACAAATCTCGGCATCATCCTCGAACATCTGGCAAATCCACCAGCCATCAACCGTTCTAATAATTTGCTGCTCGGAGCGGTTCTCAACCTGGGCCAGAGTAACACTTAGTTTTTTGAGCAGCGGCTCCTCGGGACTCAGGCTAGTCGTCAATCTATGCAGTTTGTGGTCAATTACAAGATAGTCAAATTGTGTATCAGGAAGCGGTGCAAATGAGAAGTTTTTCAATGACTGATAGAAGATATCAATGCCTTCAATGGGCCTTGAGGGAACATGCTTTGTTTTGTAAAGCATCACAAAAAGAAGATCACGTCGCCGTAGAACCACCGGGTAAAGCCACTCGTTTACAAAGAGAGGCGAATCGGGAATAATAATCCCAGTTTCAATGACTGAAGAATCGCTTTTCGAGCCCGAAAAAAAGTCCATTGAGAGTCCGCCAAAAGAGGGCATTGCTGGAATAGTCGGCATGGATATTGACGGCATTTTTGAGAACGAGGGCAGCTTGAGGCTGTACGGCTGCATATTTACAAAACTCGTGGACGTGAAAAATCTGGTAGGAGTCGTGGCTAGCGGCGGAGTTACTGATCGTTTGGAGCTCGCAGAAAACGAGCTACTGTGTGATTTCTGGCTGCTGTAAGAAGGAGCTGGCGACAATGTAACTCGCTTGGTTTTTTTTGCCTCTTCTGCAATTTTCGTAGACGCACTGTTGATCGCCCTCGTGTTTTTTGAGTCGATTTTGTCGGAGCTAACTTGCAGTGCGTTGCTTTTGTCCTCATTCGAGACTTCTAGCCCCTCGAAGCTTTTCTCCTTTGAGGTCTCTTTTATGTGCCGAAGCCACAACTGCAAAGCCGTCAAATCCCTCCAATGTAAGCTCAACCCTTCCCAAATTATTTCAAAAGCTTCGTTTGCGAAAATCACGAGGTCCTGGGCCGCCAGCTCGGTTACCAGCTGCTCGGCTTCAATCAGCACCGTTGGGCTAAGGCTTCCTCTCGCCATTCGCGGAAGCAATGAAGGGGCCAAACTTAGATCTGGCTCATAATTCAGACAGAAATGAGCCCACCAGTTTTGGAATTCTGTGCTCAAATACGTCGCGTCAATCGACGAATACAGCAGCCGATACTGGCTGTATGCCATCTGAATCTGTTGAATGTTCTGGGCAGGAGCTGCGGTGAGCGGTAACCCGCAAGTCAGCCAGTACCCAGATCGCCAGTCTTTCGAGTCATTTGTGGCCTCCAGCTTGCAAACTAGAATCAATTGCTTAGCAGTTCGCATGTACTTGACTGGGTTACCGTCGAACGTGTTTGAGAGCTCTGCGACGCCCTGGGCAATGCCCATCTGTCTTATTTTGGCATCCTTCTCGAAATCTCCCACAAAAAAAAGCAATTGCCGCTCTACGTCCTCCTCACCGCCCAGGTCAGGGTTGTAGATGCAGCCGTACTCCATCACGGGGCTGCTACGCTCAAGGAGTCCTTGAAGTGTCTGAGTCAATGAAGTGTCTGAGTCAAGAAAGAGAGGCGGCCAGTTCAAATTCTAGATCGTCACTAATCTGGACAGTGTTTGCGGTTCAGAAAGTTTGAAGTTTAATCAATTGCAACAAAAATTTTGAAAAAGAGACCTTTTTGAGCTTTTAGAATACTCTCTCCGGACAATTTGTTTCTCAGAATATAGGGCCTCTCACTGACTGTCTTTGGGGATAAATTGTAATGAATCTACGGAGACTAAGCGGAACTTATACTCAATCTAGAGATTGTATTAAAATAGGTTGATCAGAAGCATCCCGCCTTCAAATTCACCAAGTAATGGTTCAAATAAGCACTTGGCCCACTTGAAGTCTGGACTAGAAAGAGCCCCATCCAGCACTTCACGGCAGTAGCGCAAATTTAGGCTGGTAGGTGGGCTCGGGTGCCTCAATATCGTTCTGTAAATGCTCGCTCGTTCGAGGGACAGGGGGTCCAGGATATGGCGGGACCGGATCACGCAGGTAGTCTCCATAAGGAAAGTTGGGGTCATGTAGAGCGTCTTCACGCGCCAGCTCTTCCCATCTTCGATTTCTTTCCCTTGTTTCAGAAATAGCACTGTAAACCAGTGCAGCTATGAGTGCTATAGCAGCAAGTAGACAAAGGATTCCAATGATTAGCCACATCTGACTCTGGGTGCCACATTTTTCTTCAGCAGGGGCCATTCGGGTCAAAACTTTCGCCTATATACTTTGTTCGAGACCTTCAAAACAAGTTTTGGGGGCGTTTAATGAAAGTTCGACCTGCTAATGCAATGGGTGTATGCAGCTGTTCTCTATAGGGTCGTAGGTCTCATGCAAAAAAGTGTGCTGCTTGTTTCGCTTCGAATCTTGTCAAGGCAGGCACTGCGATTTTTTTATTTTTATTTTTTTAATTCCGAATGAATCTATGCGTTCGCCTCATCGGAGAGCTTTGGTCGTTTAGCAAGTTCCATTCTCTCGGTCAGAAACTGATTGATCTGGTGCTGGACGCTGACGGCCTCGGCCCTCAATTTGCCCAAATAAGTGGCTTCGTTGGGCTCCGACATTCTATCCCGCGAATCGTCTACGGGAAGCTCGCCCTGCTGTGTTTCTTTCGTGAAAGTTTTGGTCTCCTCTCCGTGCTTGTAGACAGCCTCCATGATGACTGTAGGAAGACACTTCCCGCAAGACCGGGGTCGGTAAGAGGTTACTGTGTTAAAATTTGATCAAATTAAATCGACGTGGATTGAGTCGTAATCAAAAAAAAACTTCAATCTACACTCGGCGGTCATTCATAGCAATTTATCTGCAAATAGTATTATAAACATCTCAGTCAGGCGAGCATGGAGACACGCTCAGCATTCGAATTAGCTTTCTTAGCAACATCAGAAATGCGAGCAAGGGTGGCCTTCCACGCCTCCAAGCGGTCATCGATCTGCTTCCAGTGCTCGAGGGTGAATTCGCCCACAACAGTGACTTTTTCGACCAGAAGCTTCTGCTCGAGCTGGTTCATGCGGCCAACAAGGACCTTGGCCTTGATGGCATCAATCACGAAAATCTCGACCTTGGCAACATCGATCTCGAGCGCCGAAGCAATTTCAGCAAACTCAATCTCGCGCTTGTTGCTGACAAGACGGGCCAGCGCCAGAATCTGGGCCTTGCGGGCGATTTTCCTGTCGCTGCTGCCGCTCGTTGTCTTGAACTTCTGGTAGTCGCCGCTGGCAACCGCATCGAGAGTCTCGAAAAGCTGGGCATTGGAAGATTTCAAAGCCATCACACTCTCGAACTTGATGATGTCGCTGAAGTCGTATGTGAAGTTGTTGGTCAGAACCGACTCGACAAGCTTGCTGGCGATGCTGGCGCCAGATCCGCTCTTGGCCGCACGCTTGAGCAGCTCGAGGCTCTCTTGGGGCGCGAACTGATCAAGAAGCGACGTGATCTTACTGAAAAGCTCGCCCTTCTCGGCATCTGTGATGTCCCAGGCCTCGAGCCAGTCGTCGAACTTGCCGAGCTGAGGGATGATTTGGGTCAGGGTGCCGGTGGCATCAGCTAGATCCAGAATTTTATTGAGCACGTCATAGCGAGAACGCGACTCGACGGGCAGGATGTTGTAGATACTGCCGAGGATGGCGAGGATGACGAGCTGCTGGCTCTGGCTCTCGGCAGAGTGGTTGGTCAGGTTGGACAGAATCACGGGAATAAGTGCTTCGAAATCGCTGGCAGATGAAAGAACGTAAATCAACAGGTTGTACGCGCCCTCGAGCTCGTTGAGAGGAGCCTTCAGCAGCGAGATAGAAGCCTCTGCGAGCGAAAAGTACAGCTCCTGCTGGCCGTCCTTGTCGTCGGCGTCTGCGTTCGCAAGCTCTGCAGCCAACTGGGAGGCGTGGCCCTGCTCAGCCTCCTCACCGTTCAAAGAGTCGATGTAGGCGGCAATATCAGCGATACTATCGGCGAGTTCGCCGTCAACTATCATGTACCGCTGGCTCATGATTGAAAATTTTCTTACTAAGATGGAGCCTAAGAATTGGAATTTCAGGCTGAGTAAGGAGCTGGCGATGGCGGTGTATGCAAGTTAATGGGTGAGCGTTCGAGTGGACCCGTTGTATAGCGTAGTTTTGTTGCCTTCGAAGTTGCATTCTAATTTATTATATTCGTTATAATGGCGGCAGCACGGTATTTTCAATGTTAATAACTGGTCTGATTGGGTGAGAGTAAGGTCTAGTAGACCCCGATTGTAAAGGCAGGTATAGCGTAGTTTTGTCGCGTTCGAAATTGCGATCTTATTTGTTATCATTGTTATGATAGCGGCAACACGGTAGCATCTTCAATGTGAACAACTGATTTGGGCCGGTATTGTTGAATGGTTAGGTATTGATACGGTGAGGTTGTGATACGGTGAGGTTTTGATACGTTTTAGGTATTGTTAAACGGTTAGATACAGAAAAATAATAAATCACTCAAATGTCGTGAAATCAAACGCCCAATCTACATCTTGTTGCAGCAACGGGTCTCCATAACCTCAACCGAGCGGTTGAACTTCTGATTAGACGGAGGCACGTCAATGGCGGGGTTCTCGGTGAAGAAACCGTTGGGGTGCAGACCGATCTTCATGATCTCGGCAGGCATGACCGGGAAGTCCTCAATACGAGGGTGATGGGTCAGGCCGAACGAGTGCCAGAGCACGAGATCCTCGTTACGGACCGATTCCTTACGGTCAATGGCGTCCTGGACACCGCCCGTCTCGCGGTACGACTGGTTGGTCCAGACACCACCGCCGTAGAACTCGTTATCTCTGTGCTTGGTGACCCAGAAGTGGTGGGTGGCGAACTGGGCGCGCTTACGGGCGACCGAGCCCTCGCGAGCCATGATGAGAGCAGAGGGAGATGCCGACAGCTTGTAGCCGACGGGCTCCATCGTGATGGGGTTGATCTTGTTCTCATTAACGATCTTGATGTAGCGATTGACCTCCTGCTTGGCGTCGAAGGCACTCGACTTGTCCACGTACTCGACATGGTTGTAGAAGCCGGTGCCGTGCGGGTTCAGCTTGTTCCAAGGATCGAGCTTGGTGTCGCACACAGCGATTGTGTTCTTGTGGCCATCGACGGCAGGGTCAATGCGCAGCGAGAAAATGTGCTGGTGCGACGCAGCGAGCACCGAAGGAGCAACGACGGTACCCCAACGCGATTTCTTGCCAGGGTCGATGTACTGAGTCGACACGATACCGGTAGCGCGGATCTCGAGCTCGATGTTGCCAGCCTGGTCGAAGTGCCAGCCGAAAATGTACTCGTAGTTGGCAACAGTAAGCACTGTCTGCAAAATAAGGATGCGGCGGCGCGCGACGCGGCCAACGTTGGTGCGGAAGTTGGTGTGCTTGAACAGAATGCCGTCGTCCTGCTCGTGCATGCAGACGACGTTCTTGCGGGTCTCGATCTCACCGTCCGAGTGAACAAGGTTGGCGTCGAAGTACTTGATGGTACCGAGACAGTCGCAGCCGAGGCCGAGAGAGTTGACGGCGTAACCGGCACCAATGTCGCCCAGATCAAACGCCTGCTTGCGGTGCAGGGGAGGACGAGGGTCGCCGTAGGGCACCGTCATCTCAGACACAGAAAGACGGTAGAAGGTCGGGCGGCCGTCGTAGCGCGCATCGTAGATCACTAGGCCCTCGCGAGGGTTGAAACCGACGCGGAACTGCCACTTCTGCCAGCTGACCTTGCTGCCGTCGATCTGGAAAGAAGGGCCCTCGGGCTGGATCACATTGTAGGGCTTCAGGTCGTCGCGCAGAGGCTGGTCACGCAGCTCAGCCATGTACTCGTTGGCCTTCATAGTGTCGAGAATCGGCACCTTCGTGTTGCGAGTGTTGTAGTTGATATCGGCCTCGTCATCGCCATCACCGCCCGTAGCACAGTGGTCAATGCGAACAAAGACATCGTCCAGCACATCCCAAACAACTACGAACGGAATAGGGAACGCATAGATGTTCGACTCGGGGTGCGGGTTCTTGGGGTCGCGGGCGTACATCAAAAAGTTCACGAAGCGAGGCATGTGGTCCTCGACATCGGCACCGTACATCCAGCCATCAGGGCAAACAATTTTGACCAAATCGCGGCTGATTCCCATGCCCTCGAAAGCCTTGAGAACCTCAGGGTGCTCCATCACCTTGGCTTCGACTCGATCGCTCTCGTTCTGATCGATGGGAGGGTGGGTGCCCTTGGGGAAGGCCCGACGCTGCATAAGAGTACCGGTTTCCAGGTTGATCCAGCACTCCTCGGCAACTTTTTCTTTAAGAAGATAGTAGACGCAGTACGCAATACGTTCGGGTGCCTGAGTAGGCTTGCCAGAGTGCTCTGCCTCAACAAATTTGACCATTTCACGCTTGGGCGGCTCCTCGCACTGAACGTTTTTGATGTGGATGACCTTGCCATTGTTATGCTCTTTGAGGAGCTTCACCGCACGGGCGCACTCCTCAGGAGTCAGCTGATCAAAGGGATGGACCATTGTCAAAAAAATAGCTGCATCTTTGCGTATTGTGTAGGGTCTTATATACTTCGGAAGTCTAGGGAGGGGGCGCACGGCTGAAGTTGGACTTCCCGATTAGGAAGAGATAGGCGAGACGGGCCAGATCCACCTTCAGAGCTCGTAATTTCATACTCATTTGGAGGTTTATCGCCTCGCTAACTCAATTTGCATACGCTTGAAGTAAACAAAGCCAATATCTCGCCTTTCTACCTGGTTATGAGCTTTTGCAACTTCTCGTTTTTAGGGTACGTCTTGCATAACGATAATGCATCTGCTGCACGATGTCCTCCCCCCATGGCTCAGAAAACGTTGGTTGCATAGGCCATTCGAATAAAGAATTGCGATGCCTTTCTTTTTTTTCCTTGGAACAATTCGAACAGAAGTATACTTGATGTCAATATAAAAAAAAACTCAAAACAAAGTCCCAATACCACGCCAAAATTGACTACTGCGTTGTTTAATTGTGCACCGCACCTTCATATCCAGATCTTCCACGAATTAGATGTGCGTCTGAACTAGAATTAGATTTTCAATAAATCGCGAACTCACTACAGTAAGTCATACTTAGAAAACTTTGAACTCATTTCATTCGATTCACCATTGGTAAACTACATTGACTCTAAAGTCGGCTTGCTACAGCACATTCGGCTGGCCCTTTTTGCGACGTCGTCAGAGATAGGCACGGCTGAGCCTACTCCTAATTAGGACATTGAAAGCGAAGTACGATACGGTAGCCAAGCATCACGGATTTCGGGTTAGGCCAATGCTCTGAGGCATTTGGCAGGTAATCCCGAGCGCTTGAGCATGGCAAGATTGAGATTAAGTATGAAGCGAGAAGAGAGAGACACCGCGCTGGGCACAGCCAATATTAGTCGCGGCCGCTCAGCCACAGTCTTAAAAGCCTGAGGCTCATTTGTTCGGTAAGGTATCTTCGTATCCCCTGATTTGAAGTAACACAACGTACCTGTTTATAAAGTTCGAGCAATAAAAACCAACCAACATTCGTTTGTCTCACACCCGTTAAAGAGACGCGGCGCTCTGCATTTTGATGCTACTCTGACTGGTCATGCATGATATTTCGGCTGTCTAGTTTGGTTTTTTTTGAGCTGCAGGCTTCGGGTATGGCTTCAACCGAGCATTCAAAGTTACATAAGATTATACACGCGAAATAAATTTAGCAGTCAGCAAATTCGAAAGGCCTTTTTTGAGCAGCCTACGAACTCGAGTTATTCCGAAAGTTAAGGTGTCCTCGAACTGTTCTCCGGAAATCAAGTTCAAAACATGATTTCATTTATACCGAGAAGCTTCTTGTTCTTGATCAGTCTGCAGACCGGCGCAGAAATCATCGCAGCTGTATGCGTTAGCAACAAAGCCTCTGCAATTTACGCGCTTGCGGCGCTATTCACGGGCCATCCCCTCACAGTCATGGAATGGGTCGTCAATTTAATCACAGTTGCTGTTTTGCCGCTTTTTGTCTGGGGCTTCTCCGGCATCAATGCTCGCAAGCCGCTGCGGACGCTGGGTTATGCACACCTTTACCTGATTGATTTCATTGTTTCAAGTGGGTTCACAATCTACTTTATTGTGCACTGGTTTGCGGTAGGTGCGAAAAAGGCGAATGAAACCGATGTAGAAACAAAACGTGCTCTGGACGCCACATTGGACCTATTTGCGCGAGGCACAGCCAGCAGTTCGAAACTGAACAAGTCGGCAACAATTGGCCAGGAGCTGGCGGTGACGATTGTTTTTACCGTGATTCCGCTGGCGGTGCGGCTTTACTTTGCTCTGGTGATTATTGCTTTTGCTCGTACTCTGGTCAGAGAGCACAACCTGCGTCCAGATAACGGCGAGCCACGTTATTCGCGGCGGGCCACTCTTCAATGGCTATTTTTGGCACCCTTTGAGAAGTTCTGGACTGGACAGCTCCGGTCAAACACTTCTCGGGGCGAGGCTGAAGGCCTGACGGCAAAGGTTTATGAGTAGAATCTGAGGTTATTTATTTAGTTGATCTATATGCTTATGGAGATGGAGGATGTGCCTGAGAAAACCTATAAGTTGTACACTTAAAATAGAAGCAGTGATTTTGTTGAGGTGAAGCACGGAGGAACAACATAAGTGAAATTGCGCTAGCCTTTTTTCAAAGCATGCTGCGGCGGATCGCCACGCCTTTAATGGCGAACAAAGAGGCCGCCAAGACCATGAGAAGCGTGGTGATACCCACACTGACGTTCAGCATGAACATCGAGTCAATGCCGCGGTATAGCATGGCCTCGACGGTTTCACGGTTGGAAAGCATGAAGATCATGCCGCCGCAGATCAAACAGAACGAGACTAGGATCTCTGTCAATGGCCGCTGCGGGAGGGTCATGTCCTGTGCTGTATTGTCTCTGACATAAAATAGGAGGTATGTTAGCATGCGGAGAACTGCTGCCAGAGATAAAAGCATACCCCATTGTACATGGATGGCCGTCGCTAGTTCGGTTTCCTGCTGATGGCGGGACATGAGCGCGCCAGTCCAGAAGATTGTGAAGGCGGGCATTGGGTTCACAGTCCGACTTGTGCCAAAGCTGACGTTAAAGGCAGAACATAGAAGGCTGCGGATGGTGCCAGACTCCACGACCATTCCGAAAAGACCACCACCGATAAACATGAATGCGATTGACGCATGTTGCAGATCCTTGTGCGACCAGGCGCCGTCGTTGTTACCGAGGTGCTCGAGGAAAATATTTGTGGTGCCGTAGAAAAAAATCAAAAAGCTCTGGAGAAACTCCATGCTCAAAGGATCAGGCAGAACCTTGCGGATCCACAAGCGTTTGGCGGGCCGTCTGGTGAACTTTTGGCCAATGCTGGGCGGCTCGTTCCAGGCCATACCGTGGTCGCTGAGCCAGCCGAAATAGCGCGCCAATTCAACGAAACCAAGCAAGAAAAAGACGCCTCCTTTGATGAAGTGTGCCAGAAGCGCAAAAACAGCGTGGCCTTTGCCCATGCATGAGCCCACAGCTGCACCGATTAGCAGGGCCCCGAAGCCTCCGAAGAACAAGAGATAGGTGAGAACCGCATGAATTGAGGAGGCCAGCGCACCAAACGACTGCGATATTTTAACCAAAACAGGGTACTGTGCAAATTTTGAAATAAGGCGCGAGGTCCGGGCGTTTGCGGGAGCGAACCCGGCAAAATTTCCCGCATTGGCACGGCTGGCAGGCACTTGCGACTCGTAGTCAAGTTGCTCGTCTTCTTCCTCAGAGGTGAGCTCGTGGCCGCTATCGTTGGAAGTGCGGCCTTCATCGCCCGCCAGAATGTATTCGGCACCATCAAAGCCGCCCGATAAATTCCGGGCTAGCGATTTTGTCACCAGCGCTAGATAATGCACCGCAACCACAGAGGTCAGAATGAGCAAGTACAGGCCGTAAATATTACCGGGATAAAGATCTGGCGCGGATGTCTGGTACGCACCAAAAGTCAGCAATACTGCCAAAGCCCCTAGGGAGGTTAAAGTTTGTAGTGGCACATAAAACCAGCTCGCTCTGCTATCGGTAGCAATCATCATGCAGAGTGGCCAAAGTACGCCCCATACTGCAAGAGCGAGCAGCGTGTGTGAATAGAGCAATAAAGAAGATCCTTTGTCGGAATTAAAGAAAGATAGTGTGCTATACTGCTCCCAGTATGCCCTTTGTTGAGGCTCGAGATGCGGATCATCGAGGATTGGTCTGCCGTGGCTAGCGTGGGCGTTCATAGCCATAGGGCTGGGATCCATTGCCATTTCGGACGAGTTATTATTGTGATTGTGATTGTGGTTTATTTCCATGGCATTAGCCACACATAATGCGACGGCAAATACTGCCGACTTCATGCTTTTTTCTGGCGGTAGATGATTTCGAGGTTGTGTGGTTCAAGTAAGCGAGCAACTTCTGCACCACAATAAGCAAAAAAGAAGTGCTTCGGCTACAGCTTTGGGACTCACCTGCTTCCGGCTTATGTAGGTTCCTAAAACCTACCGCATGCCCGTACCCAGGTGCAGCAGCAATTCAGGCCCTAGGTGGTTTGTGGTTTTATTTATTTGCGCCGGCTGATCAGGAACTGGCTGCGCCTTACCGAAGAGTTAACGCCCAGAAAGTTTTGTCTGATTGCACAGAAACACACACCAGTCTGAATGACATGTACAGCTAAATGTGGGTGTACCCTTGCGTATGGCCGACACGCCTGCAGCTCACAAATGGACCTGTCACAATTCGACAGTTTGCCGGTTGACAGGTGAAGGTGGGCAGAAGACCAAATTGGCATATTTATTGAGCAAAAACAACTGAAAGCGTCCATTCAAAAAATTAGATCCTGATGGATTTGTTTAAAAATTCAAACACCTCGTCATAGCCAGATTTTCGCAAGAGCAATCTAGCCTATTGCCACTAGCGCTTTTTCCAAAATCGGTCAAGGCTTAAAAATTGAGCATATTTACGTACGTCATACGGATGTTCACGTAAGCCTGTCTCGGGCAAGCGAACTATTCTCGATTCTGTGAGTTGTGACGGGACTTCTTGAGCAATAAGGGATGCTTAGAATTTAGGTTTGAAATTTTGATCTTTCAGGTTATTGCTACACGACAAAAAAAAGGATAATTCGCTATCGCAAATGAAATCCAGAGAAGCAGTTGTTCGGGCGACTGCGTCAAAAAGGGCTAGGGTTCACGAGCGGTCGTAGAGCTATGCGCTATAATGCTCATATGTTGCGCTTGAAAAAAGTGCGTGTTGCACCATCCGCTCAAAAATTGACATTTTTAATCGAATCAAACGCATTGACGAGTCGTTCTTGCCAATTCCTGGTCCAATGATTGGATGCTGTGTATGTAGCTACATCACATCGTGCATATATATGGCCTAGGTGTCCAGCCGCACATGAAAACCTCAGTGTCTTCGGCTGCGAAAAATACATAGCTAATGCGATTGAAAAAAATAAGCCGAGCTCAATCCGAATTCCTTGGCTCGGTTTTCAGCCCAGCTTGCCTCAAGTGCATTCTGGATACATCGGATCCTTCGGAAAGGGTGATCCGTCAGAGCAAAGAGTTGATCAGGTGATCCCAAACTCCTCGGTGCTATAGAGCTAGCCTAGAATGAATTGCCTGCGCAAAAAACATCGTGGTTTTGACATATGTGTTTAGTCTAAAACTCATGTATCTAGTTTCCAGAAATTCCTTTCCCTTCGTACAGCGTTTCGTCTTACAGGCTCTTCTGTGTTTTTTCTAGGCTTTACGCCTCTCTTGCGAGACCCCGCCTTTTTTTGAAGTCTGATCTCAGGCAGGTTTTCTGGGTATGTGTACCGGGGCTCGAGCAGAGGTATGTGTCCCGAATATTGGTAGGTAAAAGTGCCCTTGCTCTCTTCAACACTTAGTTTATTCACACCATCAATCAGCTCTTGGACCCGTTCAGCAGCAGCAGGGGTGAGTACCGGAGTGTGCCAGCGCTCTTTTTCTCTGAAGCGCTCTTTGGCCACATGAGAATCATGCAGAGAGAATCCAGATTGTCGAAACAACAGACTGTTCATGTAGATGACGCGATTGCGGCACCGAGCTCGTACTGGCGTGAGCTGGCCCAGTCTTTGGGACATCCTCAGCAGCCGGACTACTTTGGCCGGGGCTTTGCAGTAGTAACTCAAAACGGCATCTGCCAGCCGTTCATACACGCTCAACGTCTTGGCTATTCTGAAATTTTTATTAGCCGCCTCGAAAGTGCGATTGATAGCCTCCAGAGCCTCTGTGGGGAGTGTCATCAGGTATTTCTGCAGATGTTCTCTGAGCTCTTGGTAGGGTAGACAGCAGCTGATGTGCCGCCGCATCGTATCAAAGCGGGCAGCCTTGATTTTGCAGCCGAGACACGTGAACTGTGCCTGCTGGCAGTGCGAGTTGCGGATGTGCCGCTTGAGTTCGGATACATTCTTGAATCCAATTACATTATAGGCACACTCAATAATCTCGCAGTAGCATCCTGGTTTGAAAGTCCTGGGCTCTTTGTGAAATTCGTAGTGCAACATAAGCTCGGCCGTGCTTCGGAATTGTTCTTTGCACTGCTCGTGCCGGCAGTGGGTCAAGCCGCGAATGGCCCTGACGCAGCGCGCCCACGCCTTGGGCATCGACATCAAGCGAGCAAGCTTGGAGTCTTCGGGTCTTATTTCAAAAAGTTTTTTTGATGAGCGAAGTGACGCATGATGATGTTCGCTGTGGGACTGGGCCTCGTCATAGTGGTGGGAATCACCAGATGTAGCCAGTTTTGTTCTGGCTCGGGCCTTCGGGATTCTTTGTAGATGGTTCGCGAGACCAGACATATGATTTGCAATTAATAACGGATCTTGTGGATTTGGAAGGGGGTTGGGGAGTGGGTTTTGCATCAGGTCTGCCATTGGTAGTTCCTCATTTGGTCTATTTTCTTGGGCTTGATTGGCGAGCGACGAGTTGACACCAAGCCCTTCGACTCGAGGCATATACGGATTGAAGGAATTGCTGGGGGCCAGCATCACATACGATTCATTGGCACTGGTTATACCCATTGGTGGGAGCATCTGGCGTGAGTGATCTGCCAAAGGCGGCTGCTGATGCGGTGAAACAAAACCGTTGTATAGCTGGCCCTGCGATCCAGGATAATAAGTCGATGCACTAGAAACAGATCCAGCTGTTCCTGGCGTGAGAAAGTGCATCGTTGTTGCCGAGGCAGTAAGAGTCCATGACGACTGTGGGCGTTCCATGTGATATAGATACGGATTTTGGCTGTCGAATGGAGAGAAATTGCTCGACTCAGAAGATAGCGGCTGCATACCAGCATTTTGCGGATGCGTCGGCGGCGAGATTTCGTCTAAGTGCAGCAAAAATTCCATCGGAAGCTGAGATTCGCCTTTCTCGGGATCGTTGCCCGCATACTGGGAATCAACGGCAGCCATAGCGTTCATAATTGACTTGGAGAATTCTTCGTTCTCCAGCTGATCCTTTGCTGCTCGGAAACTCTCCAACCGGGCTCGGGGGCTCACAAAACCGTCGTATGCCTGAACGAGTTCGTTCTGCGGCATTTCGTCTAGCGGTGCCTCGTAGTTTTTCCCAAGGGATGATGTCTCTTGACGCACCCGTTTTTCGAAACTGCCGTGCCAAGGCGTTCTTGGTGTGCGGGCAACCTTGCAATTTTGAGCAAGCAGGCCATTTTGTTCAAGCAGGCCATTTTGTTCAAGCACTCTTTGTAGTTTGTCTAGGGTTAAACTCGCAACGTTCAATTGAAGCTGGTCAATCACAGAATTGATCACCGCTGGCGACAGCTTGAAGTGAATAGCGAAGTCGAAAACAATATCATCACGACTCATTTGGCCCTGTCCATGGCTTTGACTTTGACTTTGAGCGGATCCTTGGGAATTGCTGGGCTCTCTTCTGCCCGAAAAGCCCGAAAAAGCTGGGGTTTTAGCTGATAAGGGGATCTGCTGCTGTTTTGGGTTGAGCTCGAGTTGAGGCAGGACAGAGCTCAGAAGTCCGTTCCCGCGACTGCTATGGCTACTGGAGCTTCCTCTGCTCGAAGATTGGCCCGACGGCAGGTCGGGAATACTGGCGGAATACGGGTTTAGCAGCATTCTACCCGAATTGGTGAGTCCAAACAGCGAGCCAGATAGACTGGCCGACTTGAGCCTATTTGCTGAAGGCAGATCATCTTTCAGAATACCAGTCAGGAGATCCTGGCCTACGTGCGTGGGGTTAAACGCCGATGCTTTGGCCAAATCCAGGGCCTGGGGCCGCCGTCTATTCTTCAAAGACATTCGAAACTCTAACCTTAAATGTGAAGAAGCCAGGTTCAGAGCTCAGAAACCAGATGAGGAACACAGATAAGATTTTCTCAAACGTTAGTGGGACTCGAAACCCCGAGATGGAAAGGGTCTGGCACGCAATTCTCGCCCTGTGGCCCAGGAAGATGTAACTGTCTCCGGGGCCCCCTACTTGTCTATGGACGATTATGCGAGCGTAGGGTTAGTACATGAGTCGCGCAGGAATGCGATATTTCGGGATTTACTCTGAGTTGGGTTGTTTCAAATATCTAGGAGTATAGTTTAAGGATGAATATCTCAGATCACGTCTTAAAGAGTCGTAAATATATCGGAAATTGGCATTAGCCTCGGGGTTCGAATGGTTATTTCTGTGAGGCCTAACCCTGCATACAGGGATCTTCTAGACTAGTAACTCTGATCTGGCATACAAAGCCGGAACAAGTTCTTTTTTTTGTAAAAACTGCACAAATTAGACGTTGAAGTATGCCACAATTAATGGATTAAGCTTCTAATCAATCCATCTGGATATACCTCCCTCTGGTTTGGGTTCGGGTGTGCGGCTGATGATCTACACGAAAGCAGTTTAATAGCGACAGAGGTCAGTTTCGGGGATCAGGGGAATTGCTTAGAAGCGAGATTGATTTTCGCCCCAAAACAACGACGGACTCTGGCCAAATTAAGTAGAGTTGCACCTATCTGACTGCCCGATAAGCCACGAAGCGGGCTTGGCTTCAGCTCATGTGGTTCTCGCGCGCATATTCTCAATCGATATGCCTACCCATGACTAATTTATTACCCGACAGGAGCAATATCAAGTTGTAAGTATCAAGATACGACACGGCATCAGGGTTGACAAAAAAAGCGCGTGTCTCTAAGCCTTCCAGCGTGAGCGATTTCGAACTCCTCAACCGGCGTGTTTTCCCTATATTCCTCAAAGCCAACGTCCCGAACCGACACTCGCCAAAATGTTTGCGATTATCACAGGAGTGCTGGCGCTCCCTCTCGCGGTTCTCTACGTATTTATTTATTTCCTGAGCCACACTCCTCGCAAAGAAATCAAGGAAGCAAACGAACACATGTATGTTACCACTACGAGTTCTGGAAGCAAGTCGCAGTTTTACCCCCTACCTGAGCTGAGCGATGAGCCAACAATTGACTTGAGTATTGTTGTTCCCTGTTATAACGAAACCAAACGACTAAAAGGCATGTTGGTCGACTGTTTGGACGGCCTACAGTTGTTCAAGGGCAGTTGGGAGCTCCTGCTCGTGGACGACGGATCAAAAGATGGCACGTCTGAGTATGCTCTTAAACTTGCGCACGAGCTCAAGATCAAGCCCGATCAGTTGCGGGTGTCTGTTTTGGTGGAAAACAGAGGCAAGGGCGGCGCGGTAGCTCACGGCATGAAACACGCTCGCGGATCGCGCATTCTTTTCGCGGATGCGGACGGTGCATCGTCGTTCAAAGATGCATTCAAGTTATACGACGCGATTGGCGAGTCTGGCTGTGCCGTTGCTATCGGGTCGCGTGCCCATCTCGTCAATACCGATGCTGTCGTTAAGCGCACATTTATTCGGAATTTCTTGATGTATGGCCTGCACACCCTACTTTACTTGTTCGGTATCCGCTGCATACGTGATACTCAGTGCGGATTTAAAATGTTCACGAGAGAAGCGGCGGCCAAGGTGTTCCCTTATATGCACACCGAGCGCTGGATCTTCGATGTGGAGGTTCTCATTCTGGCGATGCGCAAGAACATCCCTGTTCACGAAATCCCTATCTCTTGGCATGAAGTTGATGGATCCAAGATCGATCTGGCACGCGATACGGTGCTTATGGCCGTTGATCTTGTCGTCATTCGCTTCGCTTATCTATTCGGGATTTACAAGGATCATTAGGTGCGTCAACGAGACAAGTGCACGGAAGCAAAAGCAAAAGCAAAAGCAACAAGCAAAAGATTTTAGACTAGCACTGCTTATTGATTCCGACCACCTAATGACATCCACAGATGCGCCAGCGGTCAGAGTTGCCAGATCAAAAGGTCTCAAGGTTTCAGCCTGTGGTTCAAGCAAACGTAGTTTTTAATTTCTTTCCTATGTAGCTAAGCAATCGTGATGTGGCAAGCGAAATAAGAATAACTAGAATGAAATGAAATGAATAAAATAATTAAGCTTTAAATAATTAATGCCGTTTCGGCGAGCCCGAGCTGGCGTTTCGCGACATCGCGCTTCTGCACGGGCTAAACACCTGCGTCTGATCTCTGATGGGTGTGTCGAACGGTCTTCTGACAGGCGTCAGAATGCTGAATCCCTGGACACTGCCTGAATCGCCGCGGCTAAACACGGAAACGTCGACGCCGAAAACGTCGCTGATGTTCTCCTCAAGGCTGGAGCCCGCTGCTGCGTCGAAGATTTTGCGCTTCGAAGGTGAGGACTGCGTGTCTCTGTCTTTGAAATCAGGCGACACAAGCAGCGATTTCGAGGCCAGTTCTTCGTTAGCACTCAGATGCGAGTTGTGTGTGATATGTGAATGTGTGCTGATGCCGTTTGTAAACCGTAAAGGGGACAGAGCCGGCAAAGGCGAGTGCGAAAAGCCAGAAACCAAAGAGCGGCTGCTGCCTCGTAGTGCAGACTCGGGCGAATAGCCGCTAGGCGAGAGACCACCAAGAGTAGCGAGGTTAAGCGGAGGCATAGGCTCGTACAGAAGACGCGGGCCGTACGATTTCCGCGGCGGCGTCACTGTATTGAGGTTGCTTTGTCCTTGAAATTGGATGTGCGACTGCGAACTATGCAGATCAAACTCGAGGCCGCGTGAAAGAGGGTCTGAAGGCACAAGAATCGGCACGTCGCCCAATACTCCGAGTCGCTTGGCCGGCGGCTTTTCGCCAGAGACTCCCAAGCTGCCGCGTTTTCTGGGACCTGAGGCCGCTGGCGACGCCGACACGTTACGGGAGTTGGCCTGGATGTCGAGTGGGCTGTCGGAGCTAGGCTCATCGTCGGTCTCTATATCCTGTGAGCTTGAGTTTGAGCTTGATTCCGAGTTTGTGTTTGTGTTTGTGTTTGTGTTTGTGTTCGAGTTCGAGTTCGTGTTTGTGTTCGAGTTCGTGTTTGTGTCCATGTTTGAGCTCGAGTAGTTCGGAATAGAGCTCAAGTTTGAGTGTGCATTCGAGTGCGGATTTGAAGGACGTCTGTGCATGGGTAGACAGGTGCCGAAATTGAACGGCTGGCCCTGCCATCGAATATTGTTCACCGGCATGTTCATACTGTTCAAATTTGGCATGCTCGACCCAGGCATCTCTTGCGGCCGCATTAGATCGGAAGGCATCTGCAACTGGTTCGATATTTGGGGCTGGCGTTTGACCTGCTTGGGCCGGTAAAACTGGCGTTCGCTGCCGGGCGTAACTATCCAGTAGTTGCCCTTGCCCGGGTCGCCCTTGGGCCGTTCCTGTTTTACAAACGCCTTGTTCAGGCTCAAGTTGTGTCGTATTGAGTTCTGCCAGCCCGACTTCGATTTCTTATACCACTCAAACGAGGTCTCAATCCAGTTGTAGATTTGTGACAGCGTCAACTTCTGCTGCGGAGACCGCAAAATCGCCATTCCAATCAGCATCGCATACGAGTACGGGGGCTTGTTGCCATCGTCAACCAGATCGGGCATGCTTTCAACCCCCAGAGTTTCTTCAGAAGTTTCCTGGATTGCTTGGAACTGATTGCTATAAACATGAGGCATCGGCGGCGGGGGAAAGTCCTGACGGCCGTACATGCCCCCAGGAACATTGCTGTGATTGTGATTGTGATTGTTGTTGTGATATTTGTCGAACCGCGTAGGAGTCGCGCCACTATCAAATTTCGATTCTTGCAAGACCAGAGGCGACTCTTGGGGCGACATCATCTGGCTGAGGGCAAACGGAACAAAGTGCTGCGATGAGTTTCGGCTGGCAGGGCGGATCGCGAGCTCTTTCTGAGAGTGTGATTGCAATTGGCCTTGGTCTTGGCCCAATTGATCCTGAGCCTTCTCACGGGGCATACTCTCGCGGGGCATGCTTTGAGGCGTCCTCAAAATATTCATTGAACCGGATCCAGAAGCATCAACAGCTGGTTTACTGAGTAGAGGAGGAAAACCCTGCCCGCTTTGAGGAGGCGGAAGATGAATTGAGGTCGTAAGTTTCGACTTTGAAGCGGCCATCGCGACTTTCGAGGTGGCATTCTTAGGACTGGCCGGCGGCAATATGGGCTGGGGCTCGATCCACGCACTGCCTACGCGTCGAGAGTCTTTCATGGCTCTTGGTATGTGTTCTGTTTCTCTCTAAGTTGAAGCTTGCTTTTTTGAGGCTAGCTTTGTGAGGCTAGCTTTTTTTGAGGCTAGCTTTTCGAGGAAAGAAGAAGGACTGGGCCGGTCAGTGGACAGACAGGCTTTTCCAAGAAAAAAGGAGTGTGTTCGCGTTTGAGGTAGAAGAAATTGCAGCAACTTCAAAGAGTACAAAGATAGCGAGGCGGACGAGAGCGAGGTGTGGGATGCAGAATCGAGAAAGCTGATTGCTAATTACGTCCTAGCTCAGACCCTAAGGCCCAGGCAAAATGAGGCGCCCGCTCGCATCATCAGCCGCTCTCCGTGCTCTCGGGTGGTATGGAAGGGCTAGGGCTGCGTCAGATGACGCGTCGAGTTCGTGACTATCACCAGCCAAGAAACTCAAAAATTGCCTCTCCCACGGCGTGAAAACAGAGATGACTCAAGAGCCGCATTTCAAGAAAACATTCAATTGATTGCATCTGGCGAATGAGTCTCTGAACCATCTGAAACCCTAGGACCACGCTCTGCATAACATTCCAAAATGCACAGCGCCCGCCTGGATAATATGCACGTTCGAACTGCACCGCATGGGGCGGACAGGCTTTCGTTATTTTGAGGCTAGTCGTTCGCTGTTTAAATTTTACAAACTCTGTGGCGCTATGTAGATGCTAAATTTACAGGCCAAGTGCAAGTTGTTTTTTTCGGAGTCACAAACCTTTCCAAGCTAAGTATGCCTCCCTCTCAGGTCGTTGGCTATTCTCCAGATTATCATGCGCGATTTTGAGCACTGGCGAGGGTTAGTGCTTTCAGAGGTTCTACATCTCGGCATCAAAATTGTTCCATATTTTATACAGCAATGCTTGTTTCCCTTGCCTTTTTTGTGAAAGCATATTGCCCATTGCCATAGCCAAAACCCTAGGCCCCCCTACATGCAGCATTAAGAATCCGAGCCCAGTGGGGGACTGAGTATTCTGTGCATAGTTCCACTATACCTGTGGCAGATCCTTGCATCCGAAAACTAGGCCGGAGTACGCGGACGGATGCCGGCTGTTAATCTGCAGACTTATAAAAAATTATTGTAGATTCAGGCTGCAGAACTCACAGGATACAGCTGGGGCCGTGCACGGCTCAAATCGAGGCGAAGCTCCAAGGTCGTGCGCCAAAATCTTATTCTCTGGTCTGATAGTTCCACATTCTTAAAGTCGATCAAATGAAAGGCTTCTCATTACCTTAATTAATTGATTCATTAATTAATTGATTCAGATACAATATATTTTCGGGGTAACACGTGTAGCCCTAGTATTGGATCTCGCTGCCATTACTTACATTTAGACACTAATCGTTGCCGGAAGTGGCCCTTACTACAACATGTTGCTTTCACGACCTGAGTATTTACAGCGTGCAAAACAAGTGGAGGGGCCTATGATACCCTGGAAACGTATGAGAGGCCCAGCATTGATTGTAGAGGCTGATCAAAGTGTGCGAAACAATTCCAGATTTAAACAAGCTGATGGCCCACATGGAAAAGCGAAAAAAAAGTTCAGCTATGATCTTCTTCTTGCGAGATGCAGATCTGCCGATGATCATATGGATCATGCCATACTCACCCGAGAGTTTTCACGGTGGCATTGACAAGCCAGAGATTCTTGATGCATAGGGTATGACATGCAGTAAATAAACTCGGCTTTTAACGTGTCACAATTTGTAACTAAATCAATACGCTCGAAGCATCAATATCATCCGGCTTACCAGCGTCATGACTTGCCATGCAGCGATATGCTTGTCGACTTATCAGGTGCATTATAGCTCTTATCGCACAGACCTTCGAAGTTCATCCGTGTGGGTAACATCCCCACGAACGGCCTCAGTTTTCCGATCAAGTTAGTCTAGTAATCTACAGATTAAAAATAAAAAATCGCATCCGGGCTCGCGAGTCTGGCCCGGATTCTGTGCAATAGCTCCTTTGGAAGCCTTCCTAGAACCTTAAGCCCATTTGCCGAGAAGAGCCATGAGGCCGCCCCCCAGAAGCAAACAGAACAGCTGGAGATTGAGTTCCCAGATATTTTTTGTGCGGTTAGGATTGAAGATGAAATCACGGGCCAAAAGCTCAACCATAGCAGTGTAGAGCATGATGCCTGCGGCCATGGCATCCAAAACACCAGAAACAACCAGAGCTTCGAAGCTGTCGTCTCTGTAAGAATTACGAACACCGAGGCCAATGGCAATTGCAATGGGGGTGGTGAGCGAGTAGGCCAGGGCGAGGGCGTAGGGCCACCATCTCTTGCCCTGTGGGAAGGGAATCATCGAAAGACGGGCACCAATACCAAGACCCTCGAAGGCTTGGTGGAAAACAAGTACAATATAGAGCGTGGAGTATTCGTCACTTGTGCCCAGAGTCAAACCAATCATGACCGAGTGGAAAATTACGCCAAACTCGAGGATCATGAAACCGCCGATCTGCGAGTAAAATTCGTTGGCTTCAGAGACGCTTGAGGTCTCAGAGCGCTCGTAAACTTCACTTTTCTTTATGTCTTCACTGCAGCCTTCAGCTGGGAAGCTTTCTTCGTCTCCATGCGTATGGGTGTGGCCAGTATTGTGCTCGTGGGCAGCAGCATTGGTGTTGAGAATGAGCTGGTCGACATTGTGCGAATGGCCGTGCGAGTTGTAGATCTTGTCGGCAAAAAAGTCGGCGTAGGTATCAATAAGAAAAGTCAAAGTGGCCGTGGCAAGCATGATTGCGGGGCACCACGAGTAGATAGCCCAGGTGCCGGTCTGGCCGACACACGAACTGCCACCAATCTCGCCATATGCGGGGTCCATCAAGTGGATGAATGCAGTGGTCAAAATCACACCAGTACCAAAGTTTTTGGAAATAGTGTACACGACTTTGGGAATACGCAGTCTCTTAATTCGCTTGGCCAGGACAGGGAACAGTGTGACAATCAAAGTCGTGATAAGGATCACAAACACGGACGAGATGCGGCCGCCGAGCGATCCGTTGTAGCTGGATTCGCCGAAGTAAACTCCCTGTAGTACACAGGTTTTCCATGAGTCCTCGACGGTCTCATCCATGAGGTATACCGTATCGGGGTCCCATTGCTTCCACCAGGGATTGGCGTCAGGGATCACAGAGGCAGCAGGAACTTCGGCAGACATTCTTACTCAACACCTGCAAAAAAGCTGTTTTCAATGGACGTGGCCCGGCTGCGTATTATAAAGGCCTCCAGCTGCTAGGGTGGTAGGAAGGTACCCGAAAAAAAACCCTGCATGGTCCCTGTAGAGTCTTCCTCATGCGGGCTGCTCCACCGCTAGTGAGTACCCGCATACAGCGGACCCCATAATTAGAAAGAAGTTCAGTTTAGGTTCAAATGTCTACAAGCCGAGGAGCCGCCTGTGAGTTTATTTGGAAGCTTGTTTCTGTACTCCTGAAATCAGCGAATCTACGGCTGCTTTGCTTCAACAGCATCGAATTTCACACGTCAAGGCTCTCTCATACATTGATGCATGGCCGCTGCCTTCTCAGATCGACTTGCGTCATTATCCAGAATGGGACTTGGGTTGGGTCGTTCGAAAATGCCCAGACTCTAAAATTTTGCCGCTGAAACGAGTGTTTGAGAAGTTCCTCTAAAAATATATGATGCTCGAAAGTTTTGAGGCATGAGCCATAAACTCGCGTAGCAACTGGCTACCTAAATTTCAGATCTCAGTGAAATTGGGTACCTGGCTGCTCATGCATAGACCAGCCCGTTCCGCTGAGTTAGCCCTAGGGTACCCAATAAAATAGGCGAAGTTGCGCACTCGGGTACTCACGATCAAAGCTCTGGGATTTTGATACGAGCTGAGTCATCAACACTTTTAAAGTCTTTCTGGCATTTATCATATTATTCAGAGCTCGAATACCGCGAACGACATCACGTGAGACCGCGGCTGGGGTTCTCACGGCCCCACGACGATGCGTCATATCAGACCAAGACTGATCGTATCAGGATATCTCGTTTCAGGACTACAGAGGTGATGGGTCATGTGCAAGCTACCCAGCGAAGTATTTTTAAAAGTTTTTCAGTATCTGGAATTTGAGGACCTAACAAATGTGCAGCACGCGAGCAAAAACTTCCGCGAACTCAGCAATCAGTACTTCTTCAAAAGAGTCTTGCTCCAGTGGGAAGATGTACAGGCGTTTCTAGACTCAGACATTTGCCAATTTGCCCGGGAATTAGAAATCGCAAATGTGGACGGTAAAGCGGAGTGGACAGAAGGAACCAAATTGTCTGGAATTGCGGCCAAAACGGATGACAGACTGTGGAGACTAAGAATGCCGCTCAATGGGTCCTCAGGTTGGCTGCAGTACTTGAAGCCCTGTAGCATCACTTGTTTGGAGCTGCGAGGTGATCCAATCAAAAATCAAAAGTTTTACTTTGATCATATCGCCGAGTCGATGCCCTCGATCCGTAAAGTCGAGCTCGAATCGTTCGATATTGGCTCAGAAGTTTTGCTGCCCAGCTTGAGCGAGCTTAAACTAGTGAATTGCACGTGGTGTTATCCTACCGAGCTAGCAAATATTGGACCTTTGAGGAAACTTCATGTTGAAGTGGATAATCGTGAGCATCAGTTTGCCTATAGCGAAAGATTGCGGACTTGTATGACAGAGCTTCCTCCCGCGTTAGAGGAATTGACGCTTCATTTGAACATCGATACACCTTTAAACTGGAAACCTTTGCAGAATGGAGCGGCAAACTTGCGTTTCTTGAGCCTGCGAGGTTTCCAGAAATTATCGATCCGACGAAAAGACTTCCCACTACTGGAAAGCTACGACTTGTGTTCCTCGGAGCCTTAACTTATTGCTCAATTGAGCCTGATGAAAATTTTAAACGTGTTATAGAATGCTTAATGACTTGCTTAGGTTCGAGTTATGACTGAGGCTAGCGAAGGTGTCAAAAGCACGAATACGCCTGCCGTAAAAAACATTTCCAAGCGAGCCTCAAACACAATTTTTACTACATGGATACTGTGGGACTCATGTCTTTGTAGTTCTCGTTTATCTTTCCGGTCTGAAGAAGAAATAAAAAATGTTATTTATGGGTCTACATCCATTTCAGCCTAAACTATCAACCGAAAGTTCTCAACCTGACATAATGTTTTGGTCGAAAAAACCGGAATCCTCAACACCAACACCCGCTTCGCCTGGAAACCAGCCAGCTGTCCTGCCGCCAGCCGCCCAAACCTCCGCCGGAATTGCCAAAACATTCCAGCTCGTGGCGCCAGCGGCGTTTTTTCAGCGGTATGGCTACCCGATTCCAATCCACGATATTAGCACTCATGAGGAGTTTGTGTCTTGTTTCGATCGCCGCACGCGCAATCCTACGTGGGTAATCGAGCATTTCACTCCACAAAGTATGGCTACCAAAGATGGAAACCGGGGAAATTCGATCTTCAAGGAAGACACGAGTATTCCTGAAAAGTTTAGAGCGCGTCTTGCCGACTACTTCCGTTCTGGCTACGATCGTGGCCATATGGCGGCTGCGGCTGACGCAAAATTCTCGCAAACAGCCATGGATGAGACATTCTCGCTCACAAATATTGCGCCGCAAGTCGGCGAAGGTTTCAACCGCGATTATTGGGCGCATTTCGAGCGATTCTGCCGGAACCTGACGCACAAATACCGCTCAGTCCGCGTTGTCACGGGCCCGCTGTATTTGCCAAAGCGTGGACCTGATGGCAAGTACCGTGTCACGTACGAAGTGATTGGAAATCCGCCAAATATTGCCGTCCCGACGCACTTTTTTAAGATCTGCGTTGGTGAGGACCCGATCTCGCCAAGTCTACCTCGGAACGGTGCCTCGATTGCGGCTTTTGTGCTGCCAAACGAGCCAATCAGCAACAACACGAAATTGCTCGACTTCCAAGTCCCTATTGATGCGGTTGAGCGTAGCTCTGGTGTTGAATTTTTCCCGAAACTGCCCGAGGCCCAGCGCCGCGATCTTTGCCGGGAGGTTACCTGCGCAGTTGACGTTGTAGAGTACAACAACGCTGTTAAGCAGTTGACTCCTAAGCAATAGCGATGTGCGGGATTCAAGGGTGATATTAGCATTTGGGTATCGTTCGCTGGAATGGACGAGCGAGCCGCCTGTAAACAACGCCTTTTTATTTATACTACAAGTCAGCTCATAATCTCTGCGTAAAATTTTAGTTGCGGCTGGCTCAAAAGCACAATTTCTGCCCTTCTCATGGTAGTCACTTGAGATATTGACGCTTGAGTCCAACTCCGAGTTTCAGGCTTGATCTTTGGTTGGATATTGGGGACACGAGACGAAACCAATCCTTCCTTGGAGCTTTCTGATAAAAACCTCTAGGGTTCTCGCACATTTGGTCGTCTTTTTTACTCCGAAGCATTCTGGCACATAATCACTCAAAAATTTCAGAATACGAATACTAAAAAGCTTTAATCAGGTGACATGTGACACTCAGCCGGCCTGGAATCAAGTATAGACTGGAATCAAATTATGCAGCTCTGTATGACACGGGGCTGAAAAGATTCATAGGAAGGTAGATGTATAGGCACGTTTAGCCTTTCAAACCTTCTAAGCTGGTCTACTTTATATGCGCTCCCCATGTGTCTTCGCTCATGCATATGTACTTTTGAAGAACTTCCTTCAAAAAGACTCGCCATCCAATATACTCACAGATCATAATCATCTTCTTCGTCGCGTGGATCATCAACTCCTTCCGCATAGATCGCAAAAATCGCATCTTTCTCAGGCAAACACGGCGAGTCATAAACCTTGCAAACACGTGTGGGGCCCTTACGCTTTTTGAGACTGAGCCGTGTGCACGAAGAGTGGCCCACTATATTGCCACCAACAGGCTTGTTTGGGTTGAATGCTGCCATGCCCCCATCGACTTGGGCCGTGACCTGGTTTGTTATAAACACGCTCACGCCGTAGATATCTGCGAGTTCCTGTAATTGCCGCATAAACTGGCCAACGTGGCCCTGTCGTGAGCTAAGCTCGCCTCTACCCGAAAAGTCTGTGCGATACAGAGCCATCAACGAATCAACAATGACCAACGAGAAACGCGTTTGCGACATCATTTCGGAGGCCGCGTTAAGTAACTCGCGTTGTTGATCCGTGTTGTGGGCGCGGGCATAAGCGATATTGTTCATTGCTATTTCCGGATCGAGCTTAAACCGTCGGGCAATTGAGGCAAGCCGCTCGGGTCGGAATGTGCCTTCTGTGTCGATGTAGAGACACTTGCCCTCGCCGCCGTTCTGAGAAACAGGCAGCTGGCACGTGACAGCTAGCGTGTGGCAAAGCTGCGATTTACCAGAACGTGCTTCACCAAACACTTCGGTGATTGATCCAGTCTCCACGCCTCCGCCCAGCAACGTGTCGAGGTTTTTGGAGCCTGTAGTGATTGTAATTAGTGTGCCTCGTCGCTCGTTCACCTGGGCTGCGGTGGTGAATCCGGTGTAAACAATACGTTTTGCGGCTTTGAGCAGCTTTTCAGCCTTGGCCTCGGATATTCCCTTGATGGCAGCCAGCTGCCGCAACGATTTGATGGCAACTGCTGTGGCTGTGTATAGGCCTCCGTCTCTTAGTTTCTGGAGATCCTGCGACGTGATTCCATCGCCCTCCAGTTCGCTGAGGTTTGACCAATCAGCCCGCTCGACTTCTGTCATTTTTTTTTCAAAAAATTACGGGACCTTTAGTTTAAAAAGCACCCACCCAGCGCGACGTCCCAAAACGTAGTCGAAACGATGACCCAAATGTGTGGATGTTTACCATATATGATATCTAATTAATTTGCCTCCCACCAGGCAGGCGGCAGCAGAGTAATTTCGGGCGCGCCTGTGGGGGGCCCGGAAACACGCTTTCGCGTCGCTGACTAACAGCCGGGTAACGTTTTTTCATGCACGTTAATTACCTTCCGTGTCTTTGGAACCGTCATCTCAAGTGCTCTTCAACTAAAAATGTCTTTTGAGCAATCAAGAGTATACACAACCAGTGTGCTCCCCCCGGAGGCTCATGAGTCTGCCCAGCCGTCCGAAATTTCAGACCAGTTCAAGCGATTTATCCTGTCGTTCTATGTCGATAACGCATTTGTCTACCGGGACCAGCTCAGGGACAACCTGGCGGCAAACAAATACATGCTCACCGTAGATGTCAAACATATTTTGACATATAGCGAAGATCTGGGCCAGCGGCTCATCGAGGAGCCCGCCGAGATCCTTTCCATCATGGAAACGGCCGCCCGAGCCGTAGCCCAGAGACTGCTTTCTCAGGCCGGCTCAGAAGAGTCCGAAGAGGAGCTGCCCGCAATTCAGCTAGTTTTGGAAAGCGACGCAAATCCGCTGTCAATTCGTGACCTCAACGCGCGCCACATTTCCAAGCTCGTGCGCATTCCAGGCATTATCATCAGTGCCAGCTCCCTGACGTCCAAGGCGACTAAAGTGCAGCTGATGTGCCGAAACTGCCGCAATATTCTACAGCAAGATGTTTCCGGTGGTATTGCATCGCTGCAGCTGCCGAGAAAGTGCCAGGGCATTCCGATCCAGGGCCAAAAGACCAACTGTCAAGCCGATCCATACGTTATCGTGCACGACAAGTCGAAGTTTGTTGATCAACAGGTACTCAAACTGCAGGAGTCGCCCGAGATGGTGCCTGTTGGTGAGTTGCCGCGTCACATCATGCTTTCGGTGGACCGCAACCTGTGCAACCAGGCCATTCCAGGCACCCGTTGCACAGTGTATGGCATCTACTCGATCTTCCAGACAAAGGTGAAATCTGCCGGTGCTGTCGCGATCAGAAACCCGTACATTCGCGTGCTGGGTATCACTGCCACATCTGGCCAGGAGGCGCGGGACGATATTATGTTCAGCCCCGAGGAAGAGCAGATGTTCCAGGATCTTTCGCGCACGGAAAACCTCTACGAAAAGTTTGCCCGTTCGATCGCTCCCAGCATTTATGGCCATGAAGATGTGAAAAAAAGTATTGCTTGCTTGTTGGTCGGTGGTTCGCGGCGACTGTTGCCTGATGGCATGCGGTTGCGAGGCGATATCAACGTGCTGCTTCTGGGAGACCCCGGTGTTGCCAAGTCGCAGCTGCTGAAGTTTGTGGAAAAAGTCAGTCCGATTGCTATTTACACAAGCGGAAAGGGCTCTTCTGCGGCTGGTTTGACTGCCAGCGTGCAGCGCGATAACTCGACGGCAGAATTCTACTTGGAAGGTGGTGCCATGGTCCTGGCCGATGGCGGAGTCGTTTGTATCGACGAGTTTGACAAGATGAGGGACGAGGACCGAGTCGCGATCCACGAGGCCATGGAGCAGCAGACCATTTCCATTGCAAAGGCCGGCATCACGACGGTTTTGAACTCGCGAACGTCGGTCTTGGCGGCCGCCAATCCTTTGTTTGGTCGCTACGACGACATGAAGTCTCCTGGCGAAAATATCGACTTCCAGACTACAATTTTGTCGCGTTTCGATATGATCTACATTCTGCGTGATGTGCACAACGAGGCTATCGACAAAACGCTGGCCAACCACGTCATTGACACGCACATTAATGGCTCGCGGGCTCTGACCGAAGTCGAGGGCGAGATTCCTGTTGATTTGATGAAACGATACATCACCTATTGCCGAGCTCGGTGCGCACCCAAGCTGTCTTCCGACGCGGCCGAGATTTTGGCGGCGCACTTTGTTGAGATCCGCAAATCAGTCAAAGATCGCGAGACTCACACAAACGAGCGCTCTAGTGTACCCATCACAGTTCGCCAGCTGGAAGCCTTGGTGCGAATCTCAGAGGCGATCGCCAAACTGCATCTGCTAACAGAAGTGAAGAAGGAACATGTGGAGGAAGCGATCCGTCTCTTCAAAGCGTCTACAATGAATGCTGTGGGCCAGGACGCTAACAGTAAGAAGGTCAGTGAGGAGGTGGGCCGCATCGAAGAGGAGCTTCTGCGCCGCTTGCCAATTGGCTACAGTACGAGCTATCACACTCTGATCAGAGAGTTTGTAAACGGCCGGCAGTTCTCGAAGTTTGCGTTGGACACAGCTTTACATGTGATGGAGAGAAGAGACACCGTGAATTTCCGACACCAACGGCAGAGTGTGTTCAGAGCCGGCCCTTAATTTTATTCTATTAATGTCAATATATGAAGATTGTGAAGTGACGAAAGAACGCCAGTTCATATGAGTTCAAGACCAAGTCGGAAGCTGGAAGAGATGTCCAATGCTGAGGACAGTGAGCTTACTCAGAGCATCCGGACAGAAAAGTTTAGAATTGCCGAACTGGGTACCTGCCACACATTCAAACACACTACTCAAAGGCAATCCGTTGCCTGAACTCAATTGTGTCTATTTAATAACAACTCATATATAACTTTGGTTTTCTCTCGAACAAGTAACTGACTCAGCCAACCCTCGGCCCTGAAATCCCAAAGAACGAGGCTCACAAAGCAGCCTTCACATACCCACACCCCTTCGTCTCTTAGCTAATGGAGGGCCAGTACAAACGGAAGCCTACCGATCGAAGGCTGGCTAAGGGTGTCCGCGACACGATTCCTGAAAGCGAGTTGTTCACAAAGCTGCAGGATGCTGAGAACAGATTAGATACACTGATCAATCGCAAGCGACTCGATCTTCAGGACGTGATTGGCCGCAGCATGCGTCGCAACAAAACGCTTCGACTTTTTATCTCATCGAGCGTCGAAAACCAGCCCTGGCAAGTCGGATCTTTCGATAACGATCTGGGCTTGGGGGACCAGGACTCGAGTGCTGGCCAGTGGACACTGCGTGTTGAGGGCCGTATTTTAGATGAGTCCAGCGAACAGCATCGCATGTTCAGCAGCATGTTCACATCTGTTGTGATTGAGCTGACTAGATTGGATGAGCACATTCCCGATGACTCTCAGGATCCCGAAATTGTGGAATGGCACGAAGTTCCGGCCCATTCCACCGATCCTCGCGTCGATTTCGATGGCTTAGATGTGAGAAGACACGGCGAGGGCCCAGTGAAGGCTAAGATCGTTATGCAGCTCAAAGAGTACCCTAATCGGTTCAAATTGAGCGAAGAACTTGCGGCTGTGCTCGGCACCGAAGAGGACTCGCGCCCTGGAGCTGTGGTCGCGCTTTGGCAGTACATTCGTTTCAACAATCTGCAGGACCTTGACGAGAAGCGGATGATCAAATGTGATGCTGCGCTTAAAAACTTGTTCAAAAGAGACACCGTGACTTTCCCGCAGCTGGTCGAGCTAGTTATTCCTCATTTGACTCCTCGCGACCCCATCACGATCGAATACATCATTGATCCCACTCAGGACCTCGAAAACAGAGACGTGGTTTATGACGTGCCGCTACAAGTAGACGACCCACTACACCAGGATCTCATCAACGTTCTGGACACCTGGTACCAGGATAGTGCGATCTATTTGCGTTTCGACGAACAGCTGGTTTCCGACGTGCAGAACCTCAACCTGCTTTCGCGTCAGCACGAGTTTTACCGGCAATTTTCGGAGGACCCCAGCAAGTTCCTGGATAATTGGGTGGCGTCTCAGGCCCGTGATCTCAAAACTATTTATAGCGATTCGCAATTCAGCGAGGAAGCTGTGCGTCATTCTTCGTTTTACAAGGATGAGGTGTTGAACCCGAGTCTTCATCTGTTTTTGAATGAGTAGAAGCTGGGGCGATGCGGTTTATTTTTTCTTTGTTGAGGATTGAGCTTGAAGCTTGTAGCGTTCGAACATAGGAATTATGGAGGCAAAGGGTTTTGACGCGTAAGAAGCACTGAAAAGCGATTGGAGCGAGAGGCCATCAGGCCGCCTCAGCGCTGATAGAATTCACCCGCTTGTGGTGCAAGTTTTATCCGTGTTCATTTAAAGCAAGGAATAAATGGTTTATTTGTATTGTAATAACTAATGATTAGATTTCATTTTTGGTCGCAGGCTAGGTGGCCCCCCTGGGAGGAGACTTAGACGGGAAAAAATTGGGGGAAGGTTTGGTCACGTGATTTCGAATTTGGAATTGTCTTATTTTATCACTGGAATGAAATGTATAAGGACGTTTAAGCACATTTATTGAGCTCTCAAAGCGCAAGACTTTCATGAAGTGCTAATTGCTGGGATCGTCTTCTATTGCTTGGAAAAAAGTGGGATTGTCGTAGACCCTGAAAGCGCATAACTTCCGCGCCGCGCCAGACACTTACCAAAACGGAGTGGTTCTGTTGTCTGGATTTACGGGGTCTACTAGGGTCCCCACTTTCGATTTGAGGATCTCGAAAGAATCAAATTGTAACATCTTGCAAGGTTCTGGCGCCCCAGAAAACTCGATATCTGAGACTAAGCTAGTTGTGGAGTTCATTTCAACCATAAAATCTGGCAATTCCGGAAATTACACATCACGTGACTTTCACATCCGGATGGTTTCCCCATCCAGCTTTATAGGATGGACGCTGTATAGAGGTATTTTATTTGAAGACCTTTGAGCCAAATCAGCTTTAAGTTAGTTCAAATTGCCTCATGATGTCCATTGCGAATCATCGTTTTATTGTGGGAGACACTTAGAAAGAGGCAATTCCGTAAAACTGAATACTGATCGACCAAAGATTTTCTCGATTGGGTTCCCGACCATAATTCAGAATTGTGCCCGGACACAGGCTTAGCAATACCGAGACGCATACAAATTTGACTCAAACAAGAATAGTTTTTATAGCTAATGTGTTGTGAATGCTCGAGGTATGCCGGCACGCATACCTCATTGCCTAAACCTCATTGCCAAGCTGACGCCAGTAAGAGCGCTAGGGTGAAAGCTAGAACCCAGGTTCAGACCCATCAATAAATTCATGTTTATTACAACACCTTTTGAAATGGATATCGAGTTCACTTTGGGCCATTCACACGCACTCGCATCCATTCATACACCCACTTTCACAAGCAGCATCCCAGCATGACTCACAGCCTCAACTTCTGAATTTCTGACACCTACCATGCCATTCAAGTACTTTTCAACTCGGTCAGGCTCCACGCCTGTCTCTTTTGAACACGCGGTTATCGAGGGCCTTGCTCCCGATGGAGGCTTGTATATTCCTGAGGAGGCCACGAAGCTGCCTGCCGACTTTCTGGTGAAGTGGAAAGACCTCAGCTTCGTCGACCTTGCCGTGGAGATTCTGAGCCTCTACATCGATGAGAAGGAGATTTCGCGCCAGGAGCTGGTTGATTTGGCCACACGTTCGTACTCGACTTTTCGCTCCGAGGATGTCACGCCTGTGATTCCTTTGAACGAGGACCAGAACCAGTATCTGCTCGAGTTGTTCCACGGCCCCACCTATGCGTTCAAGGACGTGGCCCTTCAATTTGTCGGCAATCTTTTCGAATTCTTTTTGCAGCGCCGCAACGCGGGTAAGGCCGAGAACGCGGCGGACCGTGACATTCTGACCGTTATCGGCGCTACCTCTGGCGACACCGGATCGGCTGCCATCTACGGTCTGCGCAACAAGAAAGACGTCAGTGTGTTCATTCTGTACCCCGATGGACGCGTTTCGCCGATTCAGGAGCAGCAGATGACTACCGTGCTGGACAAAAATGTGCACACGATCACAGTGCCCGGAACATTTGACGACTGCCAGGACCTCGTCAAGGCCATGTTTGCCGACAAAGAGTTCAACGACAAGGTGCACGTTGGTGCGGTGAACTCTATCAATTGGGCCCGCATTCTCGCACAGATTACCTACTACTTTTACTCGTACTTCCAGGTCCAGAAACTCAAGTCCCAGGCCGGCGAGCCCTTCAGCCTGAAATACGTCGTTCCTACTGGCAATTTTGGCGACATTCTCGCTGGCTACTACGCTCGCCAGATGGGCCTCCCCATTGAGCTTGTGGTGGCCACCAATGCCAACGATATTCTGTACCGTTTCCTTAAGAGCGGATCGTACACGAAGGATGGCCAGGTGCACGCTACTCTGTCTCCGGCCATGGACATTCTTGTTTCCAGCAACTTCGAGCGCTTCTTGTGGCACGCGGCTCGCGACACTGTCGCTTCTTCGAACGCAGAGGCTGGCGAACTCGTCAAAAAGTGGATGGACCAGCTCAAGACTCAGGGCTCTTTCGAGGTTCCCGCAGAGGTTCACGCCCTGGCCACTCGCACGTTTGGCGCCCAGCACACCTCAGATGCGCAGACCAAGTCCACTATCTCAATGACATACAAAACTTTGAAGCCGAAGTACGTTCTGGACCCGCACACGGCCGTTGGCGTGAATGCCGCGCTGCTGCAGGCCGCGGCTGACGACTCGCCGAACACCGTTTACGTGACTTTGAGCACTGCTCACCCTGCTAAATTTGCCGAGGCCGTCAACGACAGTCTGCAGAATATTGAGGGCTACAGTTTCGAGGATGACGTGCTTCCGGACGAGTTCAAGAAGATGATGGCAGCCGAGACGAAGAAGATCCATGCCAAGGACAAGTCGAAGGCAGAGATTCAGCGCATTGTTTTCGAGGAGTTGGAGAAGCAGAATGCTTAAGCTTTTTGAGGATCTTTAGGAGTATAAAATTCGAGTACGAGCTTTGTGCTCGGAGCTGACAGATACTGTGGATACCATGTCGTATTCGACGGTTCTCAAACTGCCGCTCTAGTATTGAACTCAGCAAAAAACAATGATTATTTTTTTCATACCTATAGCCACGCTATTGTACGTAAGTTAACATTAGTTCTATCTATATTAGAATATATACATTGTTGGACTAACCGACGATTGACCGCTCAGCTGAACGGGCCTTGCCCGAATTCAGCGAGTCACGATGCCATTGGGATCCCTCATTAAACCTCGATCCCATGCGCTGGCTGCTTTCTCAATGAAAACAAAACGCATCGCCTATAAAGGGGTGATGATGTTGTTGCTGAGCTCCAGAATCTTGGCCACACGTTGCTTGAGAGGCGCCGAGCCGCTGGAAACTTCGTTTGTGACCAAATCTATTGATGCCTCGAGATTATCAATTTTGATACTGGCGGATTTCCGGTCTTCTGAGACCTGCAGAGAGTCGCCGAAATGAGCCCGGAGAAGCGCACCCATTTGCTGGACGGGGTCACCGCCGGCTATTTGATTTCCATCATTTGTTGTTGTGTTCGTTTTTGTGTTTGTGTCTTTGATTCTTGTGTCGTTTGATTCTGTGGTCGAATGCTCGTGACCACATTTGCTGCTCAATTTCACACTGGCCATGGAAGAATCCACCCCCAGTAGAACAGCAAGAACCGAGTCCGCAATGGCATCGTTCACAACCGAAGCAGGCCATTCGACATAGTACACGCTCTGGTTTTTTTTATCCTGCGAAATTGTCACGGCGTTCATGACTTTGAAGCTTGTACTCGGCCCATCTTCAAGATCCTCCACAGAGCCAAACATCTGCACTAGATGGTAGCGCACAAGATCGGGTCCCGCATAGACCCTGACGGATTGCTTCTCCATCAACAAAGTTGTTGTGAGTCCCGTGTATTCGCGAAGATCACCAACCGAGACCAGACTCAGCTTGAAATCTCGTTGGACGAGAACACCGCTTACCACATCTCCAGGGCAAGGTTTTTTGGCGGCGAGCTCGCCCATTGTCTGGGCCACAGTCTCGGAGGTGAAAGGTAAAGAAATTTCAAAACAATTGCGCGGAGAGTACACCTTCACCTCTTCCTCAGTATTTCTGCGCTTCGAGTATTTGGACAACAGCGCAGACTTCAAACGGCCCATGTTGTTCGTCTCGCCATGCACCAGGATAATTGTCTTGGCCCCCACCAGGTCAATAAATTCTGAATTTTCTTTGAAATCTACATGGGCCGCAAAACTCAATTCCTCAACTGACATACGCCGCGGGATTCGAGTCTCAGGGTTGTGCAGAGCGGGGATATCCGGCGGCTCGTTCAGGATCTGCTTGGCCATGGTGCCTTCCACCGAGTATCCGGTCATAATTAACGCGTTCCGCGGATCTGGCGCCCATTTCTCGAGCAGCTGGCGCGAAACTCCGTTCTGGAGCATTCCGGGTGCCGCAAGCATCACACAGGGGCCCAGGTCCTGGAATTTGTCCAGCGAACGAATGCTCTTGATGTGCTTGAAGTGGAAAGGATTCACCTTGGTATCGCGGTACTGTCGGCGAATGTTGTCGTTCATCATGTTGATAAAAGTTTGATATACGGCCATGCACTTGCGGGCAAGCGAGCTGGCATAGTAGATGTTGATAGGCTGGAGGTCTTCGTGCCGCGTCCAGTACTCGTCGAGAATTAGCAGCAATTCCTGCGCACGACCCAGAGCAAACACTGGCAGGAGACAGCGGCCGCCTTTTTTAATGGTCGAGTGGATCAGCGTAGTGAGGCGGTGCTCTTTGTCGGGCCGCGGCTGGTGAATACCCGTGCCGTAGGTCGACTCGCAGATCAAAATGTCCGGTTTCTCGGACGGAACCTCGGCCGAATGCAGATGGCGATCATCTTCCCGTGAGTAATCGCCCGTGAACAGAACTCTCACGCCGCCGATCTCGATAAAATACATCGCAGCGCCGAGAACGTGGCCCGCATGGTACGCCGTGAACTTTATACCTTCGACATCGACGGTGGAATAGAAGTCAATCGCCTCAATTCGGTCGAACGACATCCGCAAATCTTCTTCACTGTACAAGTCCTCGTCGCTATCGGCCGGGCCGCCACTCACTTTGACAAAATCGGAAAGCAGCCAGCGATAAATAGCCTTTGTAGGGTGGGTCATGAACACTCGGCCCTTAAAATTTGTGCGCTGCATAACGTATGGAAGCGATGCAGCGTGGTCTAGATGAAAATGACTGATCAGGAGAATGTCGACCTGCGACAAATCGTACTCATCGTAGAAAGGAAGCGATGCCATGCCACTATATGCCGGATGGACGCCTGCGTCGAGCATCACGGTTTTGCCTTTGTATGAGAGAATGTGGCAGCTGCGGCCCACCTCTGAGCCTCCGCCGAGCGCCACGAACTTGAGTTCGTTCTCGCTGCTCATTCAAAAAGTTTTTTGGGTGCTGGGCCCTTTTTGTGTTGTGTTGTGTGAGTTTTGTTTAGCGTTCAAGCCTTGAGATTGATGGAGGATGTCTAAGCACTACGAGGAGGTATGTATGTTTGTGAGGAAGAGGTTAGTGGTGGTTTATAAAATTGGGGGACAATTCGCGATAAATGTTGAAGAAGCCGCTATAAAAGACGAGATTCAACTAATTGGATTGTCTGGGATCCAACAAAGTAGGCTTAGAAGCGAGACAATATTTTAGAGCTCAATATGTGGTTGAGCACGCTGACCTAGCGTTTGAGAAGTTCAGCCTTTTGAATAGACCCACTTGTACCTCACAAATAATAGTTTGGATCAGAAGCTGTATTGAACTGTAACTCCGAGTATCTAACCTTCATCTAAATTTGACGCCTATTCAATTGATCACAATGATACCTGCACCTCGAAGGCAGGGAAAGGGCATGCAACGGCTCGCTAAATAACCCAAACACTTTTATTCCTTGGCTCCACTGCCACCGAAAACCTCGCTCTTAGAAAAAAGGGTTTCACGAAAACGTGCACTGCCTTCTTATGAAAATTCTCATAACCGGCAAACACGATAGCGGCCAATGGGACGTCGTGAAATACCTCACGCAAAACACGAGTTTGGCGTGTCCCGACCTAGTAGAGGGCACAATTGTCGAGCACACATTCAAAACTAAATACTTCGAGGCAGCTGCCAGCTTGTACATTGACGAGTTTGGTAACACGCAAAAATGGGCCTCGGAGTTTGCCTCACCTCGGGCGAAGATTGTAAGAGACGCCCTCATCATGATCATTTACACTGTAGACGGAGAAGTGGACCTAGAAATGGAGGTTTTAGTCGAAAAATTAAGGGAAGAAGCATGGCCTGGTGCTTTAGTAGGCGTGCCAAAACAGAAAACACCAAAAGTTGTGGAAAGCCTGGAAGAACTAGGGTTTTATGTGGAGCAAGACCTACTGGAACAGGTCTATCTCGCCATATACGATGCAAAAGAAGACGAAGGCGGCCTGGCAGACGATGAGGAAGATGGCGAGATGGATATAGCCAGTGATGTGGTTCTAGACGATTTGGACCTGTCTACTGTCTTGGAAAAGCTGCTAGTGGCGCGTAACGACAAGAATATGAGCAATGACGAGAAGTTTCAGCTGGCTGAACAGCTCGCCAGTCAATTGATACCCGAGTGATGGAGCTATAAAATTTGAACTACGCCATATGGATGAGGAGATAATTAGTTACGTATGACGAACACAGTCATTGCTGGAGAACTACGGCTGCTTCTATAGCGTGGCTTCTGTCCACACTGGCTTGAACGCAACTTTTCACCAGAAAACTATCGCGACGGTTTGATTTTTCACAGAAGCATCTGCGCAATTTATTTTTACGAATCAAAACGCGACACGAACCTACGAGTAGTTCTATCCAAAACTACTAACTCCGCTTCTTGGCCTTGGCAGCATTGGCATCCTTATAAAGGACCTTCGACCGCTGCTTCCACATATGTGTGTACAAGAAGTAGAAAGAAGGAGGGTAGATCAGCAAAACAAACTTCAGGAATAGCGCGTACGAAGGATTCCAGAAGTTAGCAGCCGGCAAGCTGCGGTACATAATCCACGCCTCGCTGCTAGCTCCGATTGGATAGAGCACAATGAATGTATTGTAACGCAACCACTCAAGAAGCTTAGGTACGTGGCCCTGCAATTGGAAGTAGTAGTAAGGGTAGCGAATCGACTCGGTAATACCCCAGGCCAGGACCATGCTCACAAAGGCAGGGGTTGCAGCCGCAGAAGGAAACATTAGAACGACTCCCCAAATTAAAACAAGCCGCGAAGCAACCTGCATAGCGACTGTGAGTGGACTGGAGCGTACGAGGCCAAACAAAGCATGGAAAACTTCCAATGCCGCTGCAAGCTGGACCCAGGCCGTGAACTCGGCCATTCCTTCCGCTACGAAGTCCGAACCCACGATGTTCCACAGAATGAGGCATCGAAAAAGCACCATGGTCCATGACAGGCCACTGAAGGCATTGTATGCTTTCAGGTATCTACTCATTGTTTCAAAAATAAACTTTAGAGTATCTTCGTAGAAACATGACACGACTTACGTCAAGCCTAAATGTCAAGCTCCCATCTGCACAGCTAAGCGACTTGCATGCTGCCGTCTGGAGATCGAATCTGAAGACATACGGACGACATTTCGACCATTCGAGACTTGGAATACGTACACAGACGGAAATGTCGGCCATAGAAGCCGACACAGTAGCCTTAACGGGTGTGTTAGATGTACTTACAGCCTATGCTGGCCCGCGAACGCTCATCCAATTGGCTCAAGTCTCCAAGGCCTTACGGACTCAAATCATAGCCAATCCTGTATGGGACCGCCTTCTAGACGAGATGGGAGTGCCTGACAGTCAAAGTTCAAATTTGGAAGAAAGTTTGGTGGATACTCTTTCGGCCCTCAATGTTTTGGAGGCTCGCACCAAACCCACTGCCTACGCCAACGTTGCCCTTATTCACCGGCTTTTGTGGCCGTACTACACGAACCCAGCGTTAGTTGAGGATCATTTTTCTGATTTCGCCGACCGTGCCAGAATCTTATTGAACGCTCGCAAGATGCAGTGTCTAGACGACGACAGCCCCGTAGAAAAGTTGCACAGAGACGCGAACATTCTCAGTTACACGAACAATTTGAAGAGTGCAACCCTTGACGAGATCGAACGAAAGCTTGCGAAACAAGAGCACAAAGAAATCGCCAGCCTTGGTAGGATTTTGCTCGTCTTAAATGATACGGACTCGCTAGTGCAGCTATATTTGAACCATGCAGGGCTTCCAACAGCAGCATCTGCTTCGGTTCATGAGCCATTGCTCGAGCTTGGTTCAGACTTTGAGCACACAAGTCAATTGACTCTAGATCTGGACACTGAACTTGCAAAAACAGCAGAACTTATAAACGCCAAGGCCCGCGAAATCGACACTATCTTCGGCAGCCGTCTGCTGGTGTACCCTACGCTGTTATCCAAGATTTTCGAGGACAAAGTGCTACCGATAGTCTCGCAAAAGCTTGAATCCAAGACAAATGAGTTAGTGGAGGAAACAAAGAGCCTCGATTTATTTATGAGTGTTTTTGAGTCGCTGGAAACAATGACTTCCAAGCTCGAGCCTTGCAGCAACGCCCAGCAAGATGTCCGGCAACTAGCCGACATTGAGATTCGCGAGCATTTTCAAGGGTACATCGAACAATTTCTGGACGAGCTGGCTGGTGTGTTTCACAAAAAAGCTCGGGCGCGAGTCAATACTTGGAACAAAGCGCTTGTGGACAAGCAGAACGCGTACGAGGCCGAATTGATGCAGTCTTTGCCGAAGTCGCAGGACAAATCGAGCTTTCTTTCGAGCATCATGAAAGCTTTCGCTGCATCCGAAAAACAGGAAGGTGAAGACCCGCGTGTTGCCGAGGCAAGACTTAATATACTGGGCGCCAAGATCAAGGGCATCGGTGAGCTTTTTTCACTCGACCTGACACTTTCTATTCTAGAGGATGCCCAGCGAGCTGTCCGCAGAGCCCGTAACTTCTCCAAATACGACGGCAAAATTGGCAGCGACGCCCGTAGAATGTGCGAAACTATATTTATTGATGCTCTCGGCCGGATAGGCGACGAACATATGGAGGTCGGGTTCGAGGTTGCTTTGCGGCTCATGCAAAATTACGATCCTAAAAAACACAAAGCCGCTCAAACTCTGGCCGGCATTGAGCCTTTGGCATTATTCTCGGATCTCATCAACACAGGAGACCATATCCAGCAGGCCATACACAATTTTTTCGAGCAGGAGCTTGTCCAGCCGAAACTGGTCAACCGGGTGGATTTCGTGGCAGCAAGCGTGAACGCCAAACGCAAATTTGAGCAGATGCTTGATAAAAATGTTGCAGATGGCCTAAGTATTGCCATTGATGTTCTCATCGATGAAATAGATCTCATTTTCATCACCGACCAGCTGGGCTCAGACTTCTGTCCCGTGCCCGGCACCCCTGCCCAGCTGGGGCCAACAGCTGCCGCTCAAAAAGTAGGCAGTCTGGTCAGTAAACATGCAAATTTGCTGAAGGGCAACACAGAAAAGAGTCTGATAGATGTGTTCCAGCAGGAGGTTGGGATCAGACTCTACACTTCCGTCACAAAGCACATTAAGCGGCAAACCATTAGCATTGAGGGTGCAATTACTCTGATCTCTGACGTCAACTTTTTCTATGAGATAGTCCAGTCGCTGCGTCAAAAACAGGTGTACCCGTACTTTGAGGCTCTCAAACAAGTCAGCCAGCTATATCTGATAGACACGTCTCAGGGCAAGCAACTGGGCGTGGCTTTGAACGATATGAATCGATTTAAAGGTGTGATCTCGGCCGACGAGTTGGTTGACTTTATGAGTGCCCGCCAAGACTGGCTACTTGTAAAGTCGAAGGTCGAGAAAGTTTTGTATGGGCTTGGCGATTGTATTATAGCGTAGCGGTTAATCTTCAAGCAGCTTTATTGTTCAAAACACTTTGAACTTTTTGCGAGCTCAGGTACGACTTGTAGGCTGTGTTTGACCGTTTAGACCATAAATTTGCTCCATGTTTCAATACATTGAAAGAATGTGGTGTCTTTACTGTTCAAAGAACGGGGTAGCGGGCTTTTAAGGCCGCGGTCCTGTTCAACTTCATTCCTGGGTGTCCTGCAAGCTCATGTATAGTCCCATAAAACAGCGAATAGTCATGCACATCCTTTTTTCAACCTCGAGATCGAAGAGAAGTTGCAAATTGATTCTAAGGATTCTGGTTCAGCCAGTTAAATGAAGAGAGCTCTCAGCCGCTGATAGGCCTCATCAACAAAGTTGGGATAGATTCTAGCGGCACAGAAAATAACCATATCACCGTAATGAATCGTGAATAGGTGAACGCCCGATCTTCATTGAGTTGCATGGCTATGGATGTCCTTTGAAGGATCTCTCCGCGACAATTAGAGCCCTCATGGCATCTCTGTAGAAAATTTGTTGTCTGACCGTACTACCGGAGTTTTTTGCTTCTATTATGAATAAATCCTAGCTCAGTATGCTCAAGGTCGGCCCAAAATTGGACTTAAAGGCTCCATTTCGAAGCATAGCTGCTTCCAACCATGCTTTAATTAAAACATACTAATCAAAAAATTGGGTTGACCCGTTGATTACTGATTCTCATCACGCTTCGAATAGGAAAACTTGAATTACTTCGAATGAGGATAACTCTACTCTGATAGCCCCTTCTGCAAAACCTTTCATCGGGCCAACGGCACAATATTTCGCGTAGATGGTTCAAACTGACTAAATTTTATGATTTTAAATTCTAAGAGACAAGATTTTTGGTCTGAGATCTGGTGATATGCGATCTGATGAACGCATCTCACATATGCACTGTGCATCTGGCATGGGGCTTGCCGCAAATGAATTACAAACACTCAAAACTCTAAGTAAGATTGATTATATCCCTGAAAATATATTATTATCCAATGCCTGAGAAGCAATGTTATGGAGAGGCCTAAAATTAAGTCTCATTAACAGCTCTAAAAGTTTCGCGCGCAGTAAACGAGTTAAGGACCTCGTGCATTAAAGGGTGCAGGAAAAGTCAGACCCGCGTTTGACCTGCGGATATATACCTTATCACATTCGAAGTTTCAAAAATTGCGAATGCAAAGGGGTGCCTTTTTCAACCATGACTTCAAGCTCAGAGTTCGCTTTGAAACCTCAGGCAAAACATCGAGCTGCGTTTCGAGATTTCGGATATCAGACAAAAGTCGTCACAAAATCATTCACAGGATGCAGCAATCATGGAAGCAATGAAAAAAACACCACATACATCAAAAAATCTATTCTAGGCTCTTCAGCTGAATTGCAGGCTGCTCAAAGCTCGGCACCTGCTCCTCCTCAGGTTCATTGTTTCGGGCCACCAGTAGCTCCTGCAGACGTGCTTTATCTTCCGAGTTTGCTGCCTGAACAACTTCTTTGAATGTTTGCGGCTGTGTATTCAAGATTTTGACCAAACGAGCACGCGCATATGCCCAGCGCTCGTCTTTTGAGCCCCATTTAGCCTCCTGGACGACGTACATCAAAACCGCCACGGAAAGCGGCACGAGATGCGCCTTACCGAGCCCAACTTCTGTCAGAATATCTCCTAGAAGTTTGGGCAGCTTTTCGTCGGTCGGGGAAACCATGAGTGCCGTCAGGGCAGGGATAGTCTCGAATAAAAATGCCTTGCCCGCCTCGGAGCTCTGAGCTGCGGGCGCAATTATACACGAACGCAGGCATCGCACAGCGACAGATTGTAGCGCGTCCTCTTGCAGACTTCGAGCTAGAATCTGTGCGTAGTCGGCAACACTGGCCGTGCATGGGCCGAGTAACGGCGCGGCAGAACAGTATACGACCATGGCGGCAAGCAGGCCGTTGATCTGCTGTTCGTGGCTATCGGCTGCCTCTAGACTTTTCAGTGAAGACGCAAATGTCGATACAATGGCGCCAGCAAGTAACGCCTGCGAGGCCTGAGAAGTTTGTGCCTGTTGGGCCATCGCTTCGATCAGCTGTTTGTAGCTACCAAACACATGTGGAATGACATGGGCCTGGGCCTCGGGCACGTTGCGCAGTTTTTCGAAAATATAGACAAGACACACAAAAAGATCGCTGCGAATCACCTCGCGGAACGAAGCAACCATGGCGACTAGTGCATCGAGAGCTTGCTTCACCAGCTCGAGAGTTTCTGGCCGGTTGACTTGCGCGTTTGTTCTGGGTTTAGTTGTGGTTGGCTCAGATTCAAACCCAGGAAACAGTACACGAAGAGGCAGCACACAGAGACGGAACATTTCAAAAAAGTGGTGCACGTTTTCGTCGCTTTCAACGCTGCCGCTGGCAATTCCACGCGCGATATTTCGCGTAATGCGGATCACCGCTGCTTGCTCCGCCGGAGCGCCGGTTAGAACTATGCGACTCAATGCGTCAACCATCTCCTCAACTGTGTCGTCGTTTTTCAGTATGTATGCAGCGCGAGCCGGCGTCAGAACCTGCTCAAGCGCATGCAAAACCGCCAGGTGGCCGCTGCCTCTTTGAAGCAGAGCCTCGAAACAGAGACTGAACAGAATGACGATGGACTCATGGTCTTCATGGGAGTCGTTCCCGCGCGCGATAACCGTCGCTAAATCTATCCAGGATGCCTCGTAAGTAGCCATAAGCACCTGTCGCAGCTGGGCCGCGTGCATGGCGTCCAAAGAGGCCGTAAACGTCGCCGTGCTTGCAGTTTCGGGCTCGAATTTGAGCTTGGCATAATCACGCACAGTTGCCAACCATAATCCGCGCAGCCGTTCCAGATGAGGCTCGACCACGGGCCGCAAATCTGTTTTTGTGTCGCTCTCGGTGTCGGCCTTGTCGTCGCATGAGACCGCCAAATTCGCCCACAGCCGCAACACGCCCACTCGCAAAATACTCTGCGCGTTCGGACTGAGATCCAGCGAGCCCAGACTGAAGTCCTGCTCGTCGCACTTCCGCAAAGCGTCCTCCAGAATGCGCAACATGCGGCCCAGCTTGTTGACATGGATGATGCCGCTTCCAATAAACGTGCCGCAAACGTTGAGCGCAGCCATCGCCAGCACTGGAGACGAATCTTTTGAGAATGCCGGCGTCAGGGCAGACGAAACCTGCGCCTGATACTGCTCGAGCAGCCTCACCTCGGGGAAATCTGGGTCCGGAACGTCGCCCAGGCCAGCAACGAGCTGCTGCAAAAGCGCCAGGCCCTCGCCGCGGATCTCCAGAACCGGCGCCGTAGCGGCAGAAAAGGCGATCTTAATAATTGCGCCGACGTTCTGTGCCACAATTGAGGCACCGCGCTGCGCAAGCGTGCCAGTTAAATGATGCGCGACGTAGCGGCTCAGCAGCTGGCAGGCAAGTTGCCGCGTGTTCCAGCCCAGATTGTTGTCGCGAGCGCCTGAGTTGCTGTCTGCAAGAGACTCAAACTCAGCTTCATCGCCTTCGCCTTCTTCTTTGCGTGTTTGGCCTTGAATCTTCGCACTGGCCGGCTGGCGCGTCTCCTCGCGGCCATAAAGCTGGTCGCCCTGCCAGATGCTTTGAAGCCGGGCAATCCACGCCGAGGAATCAATTGTCGTGTCGAGCCACGTCTCAAGAATTTGCCTCAATTCAGAAGACGGCTGCCGATCGTAAGCCACTATCAAGTCGGTCTGGAACCGGTTGCCTACGATCATAAAAACTTTCTCGGGGCCGGTCTGGAACAGTGTCAGGATGCCTGATTGCGCAGCCCTGCGCAGACTGTTATTGTTAGATGTGCACGAATTTTTTAAAGTGGCCACAGGTCCCACGGCGAAATCGCGCCAGGTCCTGACTATCGAGACCCAGTCGATCGACTGCTTGGCAAAGTAAAACAGCTCTTCGTACGTGGCCCAAACCGCAGGCAGGAACCGGCTCTGTCCCAGCAACCGAAGAGCTTTTTCTAGTAGCGGTCCCTGCGTCTCGGGTCCGAGCAGAGAGACAAGAGACTGCACGCATTGGACCACGGCTTGCGGGAACGGGTCCTCGCGCTCGGCATTGGCCCACTGAACGTTCGAGGTTTCTATATCATGGGACTCAAGACACAAACTGCGAGTTAAAGCATCGAAAATCTCGTTCGCGTGCTGGGCAATCGGCAAAGTCTCGGCAACAGCAGCCAAAGCCCGCGCGCACGCGCTGTGCACCTGCGGGTTCGGGTCGCGCAAAAGCTCGAAAAACAGCCCCAGAAACCGCTGGCCAGGCAGCCGGCGCTGCACAATCACCTGCGCAAAGGCCTCAATCTGGCCGCCGCGACTAACGGGGTCAGTTTCCGTTCGTAAAGAGTCCACAATGCTCAGCGAAGCCATGCTCGTGTCCTGACGGGCCAGCGAGCCATACGCCTGGGCGATGTTTTTGTACTTCAGCGATTTTGCCAGCGCAAGACACGCACCGATTGTCGACTCGGGCAGGCCCTGGGCGTGGGAAATACCTGCCAAGAGCTGCGAAACGTTACTTTCTACAGCCTCGAGGCGGGCCTGGCTGTGCGCCGTGGGCTTGTTTCGCTGCAGATCCTCGATGTTGGTGCGCAGCTTGTCAAGCAGACTTTGTTGCATGCGAGCAGGCTGCGTCGGCAGCACTTTGGCCAGCGTTTTGATGGCCGCCTGAGCCAGCGCCGGCGCCAGCGGTAGCGGCGTGGTCCCCAAAAGCAGGGCGTCGGGGTCGTGCACAAACGCGCGAATGATTTTTGTGTCGACGTTAACATTGGACTTGCCGCTGTTCGGGCCATCTTGCAGGCTACAGCCTCCAGCCACGTTGTTAGCCGCAAATTGCGGTCCGGACGTATACAGGCTCACGCCGGCAAACTCAGGCGCAGAAATGTACCAGATGGCACGGGTCAGGAGCCCGGCCGGATAGATGCCGGTCTTTTCATCGCCGGCAGCTAGCGAGGCGTAGCACTGCAGCAGCGTGCGGCGGATCAGAGCCTCTTCGCTGCTTAAAAGCTCGTTCATCTCGTAGCGAATCTCTGGGATCTCGTCCACGAACGACCAGACTGTGTGCAAAAATGTGCCGATCCGGCGCGCGATATCGTCTGTTAGCAGCGCCGGATTTTTTTCGATGAAAACACGCAGTGCAGAGAGCGCCCGCTGTCTTTGTTTGAGCTGGTATGCGAGCTCGTTCGAGTTCTTACTGAGAGTGGGCGGCCGCGCCAGGCACGATTTCCACAGCAAAAGCAGCTGCGAAAGGTGCAGTTTCACAACTTGCGGACCCAGACAAAGCGTGCCCTTCAGCAAAATCCAGCCGACCTCGTACTTGGGGAAATCATCGATAGGATGCCCCGCCTGGGCTTCTTTGATGAAGTTAAGAGCTAGCGACATGACCTTGGCGTTGAGCTCAAGCGACAGATAAGTCGGAAACTCGAGCCATTTTGATGCCCGCTGGGACACCAAGTACGCGTAGCTGTGGATTGGCTGGGCCAGTTTGCTCAGCGCAAACGTGTAAACTGGCAGAATTGTTGTTGGGAACAGATCCATAAGTTTTGAAAGCAGATCGATGACGCTGATTTTGAGGCTCCAGTCGTCCGCTTGTACGATCGCATTAGCGTTTGCATCACTGGAAAACTCCAAAATCGCCAAACAACTTGTCTGGATTGTGTCGACAAGAGGACTGGCTGCTGTGCCCAGAATATCGAGCGAGGCACCCAGACCCGCGACATATGCCTGCCGCACGGCCGTGTTGTCTTTGTCTTTGTCGTTTTCTTTTTCTTTTTCTTTGTCGCAGTTGACCATGGCCTGAATAATCCTCGAGACAGCATCTATGCGTTTGCTATCTTCGAGATTTGTCAAGTAGTTGTGGACTAGTTTGTAGAAGTGTGTTTGTGCGAGATCTGCCTTGTATGCGTCTGAGCCCATCAGGACCGAGTTAATCTTGATCTTGGGCCCGACAACAACCTCTACCGGTCGTTTTCCAATAGCCACAAGCGGCGTTAAGCAGTTGAGATACTCTTCTATCGGCATATGTGCGCCAAGCGAGACTTGGAGCGCCTCAAAGATGCCCTGCATAGCTGCCGGCGAGGTCGAGCCCGCTGTGTAGAGCGTCGTTAAACTTTTCAGAATTTTTTCCTGCGATGCCGACTCGGGTAATGGGCCATTAAATACTGCTGCGTAGAAATTAGCTGCCGCAAGCTGAACCGAGCCCGGCAAGTCCATGGTTTTCACAAATGTGCTGACTGCCTTATCGAGACTGGACTGCTTTTTCAGGACCAGGGGGCTCACTAGAGCGGTCAAAAGCTGCAAAGAGTTGCTCGCTACGAGCTGGCTGGAGTCAAATACAAAAGTTCGTGCCAGTTTCCACACTGCTTTCGCAGCCTGCGGGTCAACTTTGCTTTCTGCACTCTGCACAGCTTCCCTGAGCGCCCGCAGCAGACTCGCTTTATAACCACAATTCGAGGCGGGACACACCTTGAGCGACTCTGCAAGCGCAGAAAAAACTTCTGCAGACACTACACGCACATTGCTCGAAGGAATTTGCGTGATGTGGCCCAGAGCAGACACAGCAAAGTGTTTCATCGGGTTGTACTTGAAGTTCTTCTTGGCATCGACAAATTCGAGCAATCGCACGCTTAAATCCGTCAGCATTTTAACCGAATCGCCTTTTGAGGCTACTGCACAAACTAAAGTGCCGAACGCCTCGCGGAGTGCTTTGCTTTGTACCTCTGGATGCTTCGCCAGTGCGTCCAAAACAGAGGTTATCTGCGAGTAGAGAGCTGCAACAGTTTCGGGAGCCACGTTTGGTTTTTCCACGAGAATCTTGGCATCAGCCATCCAATTGAATAAATTTTGTGCTAAAAGATCCGGCTCAGTATTGGTATTGAGTTCTGGGACCGCAGCAGCAGCAGCTGGCGGCACAGACGCAGTTCCACTGGCCATCGTAGGATCAGGTGTAGATGCTTAGTTAGTGTTCTTGGTGCACTAGACGTCGCGGGACTTGTCTCCCAACGCGTCCTAAGATTGTAATAGGAGGTGGGACCCTGGGTTGAGAACAGAAGGAACACCTTTTTTCGGCTGAGGGTATTGCCAAGAAAGCATTTATGTGTTTGGGACCTTAACGGCCAGAAGCCACACTCGTGTTGAGTACCTGGTGGTTGAAGCTCATTATTTGATCCTATGTTAGTTCCTGCAGAGTCCTTTTCGAACTGTCTCCGATATATTGTTTCTCGTAATCTCTACGAGTCCTGAAGCATTGATCTACATAGTTCCTGGCAGTTCTCATTCCAGAATTGGCTGATCTATCAGCCCTCGATAGCTGTCGAGCTTTACTTAGAAAAACTTCAAGTAAAATTTGTAGCACCTGATTATTCCAATGGAAAGCCAAATGAGACCATCCAACGAACATTGAGCCTTTTGACGCGCTGAACCAGCCCTACGGAGCCGCTACCTATGGTCCTCGATCAGGGACATCCCGAACATGAAATGCAAGGCGCTCTAAAAACTTAGCCGGCACGTCTGAAGGCTCAAAACATTTCGCTGCGGCCTAAATGATATCCGCTTTTAAGTGATGTCTTCTGCTAGGTCACTGAACTTGAAAGTGGAGAGCAGTTTCGCTGGAATTATTGGGAATCAGCAGAGCCATAAGGCACGAGCCCCGAGTCTCGACCAAATCTAAACCAAAATCAGCTCAAAACCTGCCGAGAAAATCTCGAGCCAGCCTTGATGTACGATCTCGATTTTTAACAAGCCCTATGAGCCTGTGCTGTCAGCCGTTACTAGACATCTTTCGCAGCTAAGCGAGCTGCTGTAGCGAACGAGCTCACATGAGTCCATTGCTGGAGCTATCGACTGGATTTCATCACGAATGAAGTTCACAGAAAATACTCACAAAGATAAATTTAATCGTTATTTATTATGCCAGCGATTAACGAGATCGATGCAGGGCTTGGCTGTGCACACTGTGCACGATCAATTTTCCGAGAATACCTTGGCAACGGGTAAGATCGAGGCAGGTGTGAAAAAATGTGAGTTAAAACTACGTTCTGATCTGCAGCTCCATGATTCTAGTTGGAAGAAAACGTATCGACCAAAGCCCAGCTGCCTTGGCGGGGTCCCGGGCCATTCCGGCCACCCCACCGTGTGGTTCTCGTGCGTTAATGCTTTGAAAGCAGTAGGTTTCTGCAGGGTAGCGCTCGGCTGTTTTGCTGTGTGGGACTTCGTACTTGGGACTTGACACCTAGGACCTGGGACCTGGGACTTGGGACTAGGGAGAAAGGGCTTGGCTCGGAGAGGAACCTTGCTCCTGCTGAACAGGATCTAGGCTAGGAGGTACCTGCATGGGACGAAACTTGCTAGTTTCTGGCATCTGTAAGACCAACCTGCGAAACCACAGCTCTTCTCTCGCATCTCACACAGAGCAGTCCCAGTGGCGGTCCCAGGTCTCTCGGACGCTCGGAGAAACTTCCCACCCCGTTCATCTATTTCTACTGCGGATTTTATGCAGGCTGTTGCCCCTGGCCTCGCGGCGTGCAGCATCCCGCAGCCCAGGGTTCGTGTGGGTTGGCAGATAGCTTGTCCGAGGTAGATTGAATTGCCTCAAGCCACGAGGCCAAAGATGGGGAGATCCCATAAAAAAATAGCCACGTGAATACAGACTGGAAGAAGAATTTAGCTTATTAGTGTTGTGAGGAGAAACTTCTGATTTATCGCGCGGCTGCGATCAATCCTGGGTGTAGTACGTAACCTAAAAAAGTCTTGAGCGTCGGGGCAGCCTTGAAACGCAGCCTCGGGCGTGGCCTTATCTATCTATGAACGACTGCACAGCTTCCACGCAACGCAAAGATCAACTTTGATTTACAAATAACTGGCATGCACTAAAAACTGTAGTCTAGCGAGATTACGGCCTTTTTTTGTATCTAGCCGCGTAACTTTTATCCACAAATGTAGGCAAACCTATTGATAATTGCCTCGAGATTATATTGTGTCAAGGGAGCCACCGTCATCTCAGCCGCATGCTGCAGCGGGTGCGTCGAGTTAACGTCTTGCGAGTCATTTTCGTGCCTGTTGCCAGCAAGCTGGTCTGCAAACCAAAAGCGCCTGCAAAACAACGAAGGTAAACGCGTTCAATGGTCTGCTTTCTTGGGTGCGAGCGCCACTCACGACCCGATAATCGTGCTGCGGCTGTCGCGCGCAGGACAAGAAATGCAGCGGGTTTTCCCCGCGATTCGAGTGACACATCAATGCATCAGCCCACCACCGTACCCTGCGCCTAGCCCTTGAGTGAATAAGCCTGCTCCTGCCCCCCGCATTTTTTTTTTGAACCCCATACGGCTATTCATATATACGTCAGTGGATCGAGCTGGGTTTTCTTTCTTCTGCCTTGTCCCAACTGCTGCATTGCACATTTCTCGAAATAAATGCGACCTGTCAAAGCGTGTTCACACTGCCGCCAGTTCAAGGTCAAATGCGACGCCAACTCAACCTATCCGAAGCCGTGTTCGCACTGCCAGAACCGCGATTTGAACTGCTCAATCGACCCAAAATTCAAGCCCCGCAAAGGGGGACAGGTGGAGCTGCTCCGCGAAGATATCTACAACTTACGGGAACAAATCGACCGTCTCAAACGCACAAAATCGTCCATTTCCAGCGACCCCGAGGGCGAGGACGGACCGGCCACCAAACTGCTGCGAAGAGACTTCCCCACGCCGCCGTCGGCAGAAGTCGACATGTCGATTGAGAAACATCTGATGCCGGACTCGCTGCCGTCGAATGTGGTGGCAAAGTCGATTCTGCCGGCGAACAAAGCGGCCAGCGGCCACCTGCCGTTTTCGGGCGCGCGTTCGGACCAGGTTTTCCAGCTCGAGAATGTCGGGCTGACGAACAGCGAGGCTTCTTATTACCACAAACGTTTTATCGACCACTACCTGCCGTACCTGCCGATTTTCGAGAGCAAGAGCGCGGCCGAGCTCTATTCGCAGAGCGAGACGCTGTTCTGGGTCGTGATTTTGACGGCCAGCAACGGCGACAACGCGCCAGAACTGTTTTTGCGGCTCGTGGAACCCGTTCGCAGACTGTGCATGCGTGTTTGCTGGATCGAGACGCCGCGCTCGACGCTCGTGGTGCAGGCTCTGCTGGTTTTGGGCATGTGGCCGCTGCCCAACGAGAAGATGCTGGACGATATGAGCATGCGGTTCACGAATCTGGCGCGCGTGCTGGGGCTGCAGCTGGGTCTGCATCGCGATAAGTTCATTTACGAATTTTCGCGCAAACAGAAGCTCATTCCGAACGCCGTCAAGTGGCGGACGCGCACGCACCTGGCCACCTTCATTCTCAGCCACTTTCTGAGCGCACAGCAGGGCCTTCCGTGCAACATTCCGGTGGATTATCTTGTGAATCAGAGCCTGAACGACCCGGAGATCCCCGACCGCATGCGCGGCATCCTCAAGCTCGCCGTTTTTTACTACAAAATGGTCTCTATCATGGGCGCCGACATGGCCTCGCCCGACGGCCTCATGGAGCCCCGCCAGCGCCGGCCCACGCTCGAGATCCTGCTCCACGACCTGCAGCAGATTGAGTACGCTAAGGAAGACCCGTTTGTGCAAATGATATACCTTTACGTGCGCTGCATGCTGGGAACTTTTGCGTTTCTGCCCGACACGCCGGAGAGCGACCAGACGAAATTCGTCACCGATGTCTTCAACAGCGCCACGCAGCTCGTCACAATTGTGCGCAACATTGTGGGCAAGCGGAAAATCACCGAGTTCCCATCGATCATGCGCCACGCCTCGTCGTTCGCGACCCTGTTGCTGTTCCGCCTGCACCTGGCCCCGCAGTTCCCACAGGAATACTGCGAGTCTGCGCGTCACTCCGTCGTCACCGTGCACTATTTGTACCGCAATGTGCCTTCAGCATGGAACAATGTGCAGTCTGACGTCACGCGGATCGCCAAACTCATGGAAGGGCTCAACAACGTGCTTGTGTCCCATCCTTACCTGCTAACCGGCCAGCGCCAGATCATGAGCCGCATGCGCTCGCATCTCACAAACTCGATTTTTTACGAGCTGTTGTGGGCTGTCCATGAGGCCCGCCGCCGCAATACCAAGCAGGCCTCGTCCAACGTTCCCCAGCCGCTCAAGGGCCCGGCCGAGCCGTCAGAGGCTCCTGTGGTCATGCCGCTGCCTCTCTACAATGAAATATCGACTGACGACTACTCTACATTCACATTCACATCGCCCAACGGCACTACGACGTCGAGACTCGTTCCGGCCAACCGCGAGCGCGAACTCGACCAGCAGACAGATGCGGCTCTTCCTACTTTAGAGCTTTTGCTTGACGATATTGACTGGATGAAGACTGAGGGCGACGATTTCCTGGGCTGGATGCCGTGATCGGATGCAAAATATGGCAGCAAAATATTGTGGCATCGTAGAGCTGCAGATTGATAGCAGTACAGGATATCCAGCGAGCGCTCGAGCCGAATATTTTCGAGAATGCAGGTTGCAAACACCTCGAACAGGCTAATGAGACATGTCGAGGGGCCGACAGCGAGATCCAAGTCAGTTTATGAGTTCCCAAATTGAGAACTTGCGATGATTTCGAGTCACCGAGGACCGTCAACCTTCCTGAGCTGCAAATTTCTTGGTGACTCAAGATTAGGCCAGAGACGGCAGCAAGGAGACTTTTTTAAGGTTTTTTTTCCTTCTCGCATGACTTGCCATATACGGCCAGGCCATATACTGCTTTTCAATTCCGAGTTTACAGTTTGCGTCTATCATGAGATTTTCATTTCAGTCGTCGGAATTATGAAATTTGTGATTTTTCAGACCGAAGTTTTCGTCTCATCTCGTGATATCAAATCCGTAAAACACGCTGGCGTTTGCTTTGTACCCGTTTTCGAACATCGTTAAACCTCTATGCACCCTGACTTACGTCGTCGCGCCATTGGGCAGGTTTGCAACGTCTACATCTAGTTCTCCCTATTATTCTATTTATTGAAAATTTATTAAGAATTTATTAAAATCAAAAACTTTAACAATTGTGATTGACGATTCGGGAGCTTCCCCATTTGGGCCACGTCCGCTGCCGAACGTTCCCCCCGAGCCCAGCCCTAGCCCAAAAGTGCGGGGGAGGCAGGTAGCCGAGCATGAAGTCGCTGATCTTTCAGCTTTGCAACTCAACATACGATTTAACTCTGCATCATGGCCGACGAAGAAGAACAACAGCTCATCAAACAGTCTTACTCGGAAATTGAGTATCGAGTCGAAGGCAGAGTCGCTGTGATCACTATTAACCGGCCAAAGGCTCACAACGCCATGAATGTACACCACTATTGGGCGTTTGAAGAGGCAGTTCAGCGTGCCGCAGCCGAACCAGACACTGTGGCCACTGTTCTGGCCGGCAAAGGCAAGTATTGGAGTTCTGGAGCAGATATCCGGTCCTCGACCAGCACAATTGTGCCGCATGGCGAGGGAACCGACTGGGAGGCCCGCCAGGAATTGACCGGAAGGTTTGCCGGAAGAAACGCTGTGATCACCGACACGTTGTGGAACCACCCAAAAGTTTTAGTAGTTGCTTTGAACGGCCCTGCTGTGGGACTCAGCGCGGGACTGGTGGCGCTTGGTGACATTATTTTCGCCAAAGAGTCGGCGTTCCTGCTGTTTCCGTTTGCCAACCTAAGTTTGGTGACTGAAGGCGCGAGCGCATTTACCCTGCCGCAACGTTTGGGCTTGTCGCTAGCCAATCGTGCTTTGCTAGGAAGCGAGCCAGTTAACGCTCAGGATATGCACCGCGTGGGCCTAGTAAACCAGCTCTACCCTGCGGATATGTCTGCGGACGATTTCACGGCCGAGGTTATAAAGTGGACGAGAACAAAGCTCGAAGATCTTGATCGCCAGTCCTTGCTTCAGATCAAACAGCTGATTCATGCTCCATTCGACCAGGCTTTTGGCGACATCAATTCGCGTGAAATCATCATTGGTCTCGACAAGTTTTCTCGTGGGTTGCCGCAGAAAAGGTTTATGGAGCTAGCGATGGGCCAGCGGAAGCATAAGTTGTGATTCTTGAAGTTAGTGCGGTCTTGGAAATTTCTTGTGATCTGATGTTTCACTGTGCTTGCTTGTGTGACTCTACCATTAGTTTCGACAAGGACCTTCGGGCGAGGTTCAGCATATGAGTAGAAACTACTTCGATCGTTGAGTTTATTTGATGTGTAGTGGGTTTAATCGATTTTTAGGCCGCGGCGAGCTATTCTGCTCCTGGGAACGCGAGGATCTTCCACCTGAATCGTTTGTTTCAATGACGTTCAACAAAACTATAGCTCGACTTCATGGTCATTTAAACATAGCAAACATAACTTAAGCTGGAATCATAGAGCTTACTGTGGGCAATTGACAAAGAGATTTCGAAAAGTCAAGTCCTTTGGATATGAGTTCATTCACTGCTATAATCTATCGTTCTGGAGCAAACCATGTAGCTGAACAACTTTATTGCACCAACAGTCAACAGTTCTTCGTACGAATCTCAGACTTCCGGCGAGTTTTATATCTTCTCTAGCATTTCGGGGCAGTAGACCCATTGCTGCCAAAGTGACCGGACAAGCTCATACGCGTTATGCCAAAAAGCTGAGCGGATTTTTCTACGCGTCTAGTAAAAAACCAGAGCATAATCCACAATCCAGAACGAGTTGAAGTTTGGAAATAAATAGTCGAATCTATGTAGCGCTTTTTTTTAGAGTGAGATCGTGAGCCCAGAGCACCACATTTTAATACAGGCAATCAAGAAGTAGTCTGGCTTGGCCCCGAAGAAGACTCCAGCTCCTCGATGGCGGGTTCCTCTGGATCGTCGAATTGGGACTGATGCGAAAGTAACGGCACCGTCAATTCAATATCTTCGCGACGGCCCAGCTGGGTCGTTTTCCGCGTAACCTCCTGCTTGGATTTTGTAGTGCCATAGAGAATCGCACCGCAGGCTATAACAATAGCCACAATGCCGCGGCGGGTGATTTGCCATCTAAACAGCTCGATTTCACTCTTGAGATCGGACTCAAGCTTGACCGTAATTTTGTTGTGAAGCTCCTGCAGACTCAGCGCAATTTTATTCTCCTCAACTCGGGCCGCATTCTTCCGCTCGTTGGTCTCCATGTCCATATCTGACTTGAGCAGGGTCGTCATTTCATTTGTTTCGTGCTGAACAATTTCCACGTCGCGCTGCAAATGGGCCAAACCTACACGGTACTGAGTTGCCTGGGTAACGCGTTCATTGCGGATATCGTCTCTGATTTCAGAGCTCGCAGCATCGAATAAATAGGCCTCATTCGCTCCGGCCGAAGCAGGCACAGACCGGCTATCGCAAGAAGTTACCACGTCATCAATCATCTCCTGGATGACTTTCATCACTAAATCGGCCTGGCTTCGAGTGTATCCCGCGTATTCCAGGTTTGTGTACACTTTTTGCGTGTCGAAGTGATGCTGTCTTGGTGCTACCCATGTCTCCACAGGCACCGCCTCGAGAGGCTCTAAATCTTCTAGCGTCGTCGACTCAGATTGCGTGTCTTTTGACTTGGCGGTGCCCGTTTGCGTCCCGGAAGTTTTCTCGCTATTCGTTGTCTGGCTAGAATTGTTGGCTTGCTGTTCTGGGCTGGAAGACAAGTTCGAGGCTGCTGATTTTGAGGCAGAACCAGACGTTTGCAAAACGTTTGCTTTATTTGACTGTTTGCTGCCGGAATTTTGTGTTTCATCTTGAAACTGTGGCTCAATGCCTCGATTCAATGATCGTAAAAGCACGCTAGTCCGATCGTCCATGTTTTCCGCGAATTTGTCTGCGCCCTGGCGCTTTTTGTCCGGGTCTTGCCTGATTAACGTGCTGCTTATCAGTCGTGTTTGGCGTGAACACCGATTTACTCTAGAGATGTGCCGCAAATTCGACTGGGCCAGCCGTGGCCGGCTCAATACTCGAAGCATGTGGAGGTTGCCTAAGGATGACTACTTCGTCGCTCGAGGTGTCGCTTTGAATCTACAGAAGCAAGTGGGGGCCGCGAATACAACAAGAACATTTAAATTAAAAAAATAACATTGGGACACATTGCACTGCATCAAAGAATAAAAAAGAGATAGCCTGGCTGCTTGGGGCGTCCAAAATACGTTAGTGTGTAGCGAGGTGGCAAAGACCTTATGTGCAGCCCAATGCTGAGGTAGCTATGAGAAAGAATTTTCGCGCTTACACTTAAAGCAACAGGAACTAATCTTCAAGGAGTTGACATTTGTTTATACCTCGAAACGCTCGAGATTGCGTGTCTTAAAGTAGTCGCTGTTCTTATACCACGCTGTCAGAAAAACACCAAAATACGGCAATCTGGCCGAGCGGTCTAAGGCGCTCGACTCAAGTGATATCAAAGCTTACCCGCTTACGCAGGTTTCGAGTCTCTCCGGAGGCGAGGGTTCGAATCCCTCGGTTGTCAATATTTTTTCCGAACCGTAAGTCTTTTTTTGATTTGTTTTTGCACAACAACTCAATTTGTTCCCAGGCACTGAGCTGTCACCGAAAGTGCGTTTGTTACCTGGGCTTTTTTGTCAAGTTCAAGAATACACCTCACATCTCTGCCCTAACCTCAACAAAAAATCTTAGCTAATTTCATTTTTCAGCCCACAGACCTTAGTACGGAGACTGCACTCAGGCCAAAAAAAAAATGAGCATAGACTACAAGCTCGCCAACATTTTTGGCACAGTCTACACTCGCGGCAACCTTGTTTTTACGCCCGATGGAACGTCCGTGCTGTCGCCCGTAGGAAACCGGGTCAGCTGCTTCGACATCAAGAACAATGCTTCGTTTACTTTCACGTATGAGCACCGCAAGAACGTAGCCCGAATTGCCATCAACCCGCAAGCCACACTGATGCTTTCGGTAGACGAAGACGGCCGCGGCATTCTCGTGAATTTTAAGCGTAGAACCGTGCTCCACTACATGAACTTCAAAGAAAAAGTCCGCGCGATCGAGTTTTCTGCCGATGGCCAGCACATTGCCGTGGCTACAGGCCGGCATATTCAGATGTGGCGCACGCCTACTGCCGAGGAAAACCGCCAATTTGCTCCGTTTGTGCGCCACAGAGTGTACACGGGCCACTTTGCCGACGTCACATACATCCAGTTCTCCAACGACTCGCGTTTTTTCCTGACCGCAGGCAAGGACATGTCTGTGCATATTTACTCGTTGCATTCTGAGGAGGCTTCGGCCGCAACCACGCTGGCAGGCCACAGAGATGCAGTCGTAGGTGCTTTCTTTTCGGCTGACCAGGAAACTATTTATACTGTCTCGAAAGACGGCGCGCAATTTGAGTGGAAATTTAGCGACGACGAGGACCAGTGGGTCATTGTTGATAAACACTACTTCGAAAAGGGCCGTGTTCGGTGTGCCGCGTTCCATCCTGACTCGCAGATGCTTGTTGTTGGATTTTACTCGGGAGTTTTTGGTTTGTACGAGCTGCCCGCGTTCAGTCTGATCCAATCGCTGTCGATTTCCCAGAACGAGGTTGACTACGTCCAGATCAACAAAACCGGCGAATGGCTGCTGCTAGGCGCAGCAAAGCTGGGCCAGTTGCTTGTATGGGAGTGGCAGAGCGAGACGTATGTGTTGAAACAGCAGAGCCACTTCGATGCGATGAATTGTTTAGTGTACTCGCCCGATGGCACGAAACTCATCACTGGTGCTGATGACGGCAAGATTAAGGTCTGGGACACGCGCTCAGGGTTCTGCATTGTTACATTCACGCAGCACCAGGCTGCCGTGACCGGGCTGGCGTTTTCCAAGCGCGGCAATGTGCTGTTTAGCTGCTCCTTGGACGGCTCAGTTAGGGCTTGGGATCTTCTGCGGTACAGAAATTTCCGCACTTTTACCGCACCCAATCGTCTGCAGTTCACCTCGATAGCCGTCGATCCCAGTGGCGAACTGGTCTGTGCCGGCTCGCTCACAGAGTTCGAAATCCACGTGTGGAATGTCCAATCGTCGCAGCTAGTCGACCGCCTGGCCGGCCACGAGGGCCCTGTCTCTTGCCTCAGCTTTTCGTCGGATGGCACACTGCTGGCCTCGGGATCGTGGGACAACACAGTAAGATTGTGGAATTTTTTCGGCCGGTCTGCTCTGAGTGAGCCTTTGCAAGTTAAGGGTGAAGTTTTGAGTTTGTCTTTCCGGCCAGACGGCAAAGAGGTTGCTGCCTCGGCGCTCGATGGCCAGATCAGCATCTGGGACACCAAATCGTGCAACCAGATCCATTCTATCGACGGCCGCAAAGACATTGTCGGCGGCCGCTACGCGCAGGATCGCTTTTCTGCCGAAAACAATGCGCGCGCCAAGCACTTCACATCGATCTGTTACTCCACCGATGGCAAAATGATTCTGGCCGGCGGCACGTCGAAGTTTGTCTGTTTGTACGACATCGAGAACGAAGTGCTGCTGCGGAAACTGGCTATCTCGAAGAATATGGCCCTGGATGGCACGCTTGAACAATTGAACAGCAAGAACATGGCCGACGGAGGGCCCATTGATTTGCTCGATACGCAGGGCGAGAACTCAGATCTTGAGGACCGAATTGACCTGACGCTTCCAGGAGCGCAGAAAGGCGATTTGAGCGCGCGCCGCGTGCGTCCTGAAATCAAAACATCGGCGCTTGGCTTCTCGCCCACCAGTGCTGCCTTCGGAGTAGCCAGCACAGAAGGATTGCTGGTGTATTCCGTGGACCCCAAAGTGCAATTTGATCCTTTCGACTTGGATATGGACGTGACCATGGAAGGTTGCGTTGAGCTGCTCGAGCGGAAAGAGTTTTTGGCCGCTTTGGTCATGGCTTTCAGACTCGGCGAGCAACCGCTTCTAGTGCGGGTTTACGAGTCGATTCCGCTGCAGGCTGTCGAGGTCACGGCCCGCGAGCTGCCTCAAAACTACGTGAAAAAATTGCTCGAGTTTTTGGGCCGCTCGGGCCAGGAAAACAGCCATCTGGAGCTCAATCTGCTGTGGCTCAAGGCTGTGCTTGAAAACCACGGAAAATACATCTCTGCTCACCGCCAGGACCTTTCTGCAGCGCTCAGAGACGCCAAGAAGTTTATTCTTGCCACCAAAAACATTATTTCGGTTGCGCAGGACAATGTGTTCCGTCTCCAGGCCCTCAAGTCGAAGCCAGTAGTCGAGTACGATGTTGACATGGAGTAGCTTCGAACACATGATCGACGCCGAACTGTAAATATTATTTAAGTTAATGAGTTTTTTCTGGTGCTTTCGTTTCTAATCATTTTGACTCTGGTCATTTTCATTCTGGTGCTTGTACTTTTGCGCGGTCAGTACTAAGATCATCAGAATAGTCAATCTCAACATGATTGTTTTCTGAGCCATCGATATCGAGCTTGGGCTCGTCTATCTCGCTCCATTCGCTTGTGAGAGCTTCTCGTAGTTTCGCATTCTTTTTTCCCTTCTGTTTCTTTTTTCTCGCTTTGTTCCGCTTCCACTCAGCCACAATTGCCGCCCGCGACTTGTCGCCTAAAAGCATCTCCTCTACCTTCAGGGCTAATATCTCACGAGCTTTCTTGCGATTAGCATCCCTGGAACGCGAAAATTGAGACTCTACAACAATCCCTGTAGGAAGATGCTTCAACTGAACTTTCGAGTTGGTCTTATTGATCTTTTGCCCGCCTTTGCCGCCGCCTTTTATGAATACTTCTGTGATCTCTTCTTCCAGTATTTTTGGTCTTGGAGGTAGTTGGGTACGTTTGAGAGTCTTCGCTAGGATTGGAGCCGTCGAAAAAGGAAACCTGAAAGATCTGAGCATCGAATCCAGTAAAGTTACGTCTGCATTAATACAAATTCAAATTGAATACAAGTGAAAAGGGCATCAAAGCATGCATCAGAGCAACTGACCTAAGCTTCGATTTCCCTTTGATCTCTGGCTAGTTGGTGGGCTTTTCATTCCCTCAATCGAAGACCAAAAGCTCACTACGCCTCAGATGAACAACTTGATAGCATATTTGCTGTCAATTGTGGCGCTGAACCCGCTCAATGTCTATCCTTACTTCAAAGAGGCCATTTTAGGCGCTGGGATGCTGGACTCTCTATGTCGAGTTAGGCCGGTTTCATCAGATGATAATTCGATTTACGAGTGTATTGACGAGGCAATTTTTCTTGATCTGGCATTTGTAACCGGCATGTTGGTTTTTGTTGCTGGTTTGAGGCTATCTTTCTCCTCGATTGCTGAAAGCAAAGACGTTTTCTGCATACTTGCTTCAGGCGGTGCCGCTACTTTGGTAGGTGTATCGCTGGGTTTACCTCTGTATTTCGGTGACGTTCGAATATTTTGCTTGAGTTATTTTCTGTGGTGCTTTTCAGCGCCGCTTCTGTTCATGAACGAGCTCAGAATGTCAAAATTGAACTCTGGAAACAAGTCAGTACCTTCTTGGTACATCTGCATAGGGCTTTCAGAATTGTTCCCAGTGGGGACGTCGTTTGTGATGCAGCAAAAAATGACGGATTCTAGGACTCTGTATGCAATATTGGCAATTTACACGTGTATTTTGGCCATTTTGAAAGCATTTCTGGCCCCAAAGAAGTCATTCGCTGCGGTTGAAGAAAATGAAGAGCCCTTGGACATTGCTCTGATAGAAACCGAATCTAATCTGTCTTACTGGACCGTCTTGTGTTTCCTAGGAAATTTTACCCTCAATGGGCTCGCTTTCATCTGGTTTGAAACAAAAAATCATACTTTTGAGCATCTGAATGTGGCAATAATCTCCGGAGTGTTTTCGTTGGCTGTGCTCTGGACGTTGTCGACAATGCACAAACATGCAGCCAAAAGCCTATTTTCAGACTATTCACTCTTGTTCTTTGTTGTTTCTCCGATTTTTGTATTGGGAGATTTGTTGGATTTGTTGGATTTTGTCTATATTCATCGCGCCAGTGCCCTCGCCTTCGTGATTATTTACTTCCAGACCACAACCCATATATGGGAATCGCCAGACACAACATTCCAATTATTGTTTGCTGGAAGTTTATTGCTAGTGAGCTACCCTATTTTGGACCGGTTGTATCTTCTGAGTTTCAATAGACTCGAAGCGGTGAAGATATATGCTGTCGTGACGATTAGTTTGCTTCTCGTCTGTATCGTTCACGTGCGCAGAAAACTACACCAGAAGAAACGCATTGAGCTCAGTTTCGAAGCACTCACCTGCCCGAATGTTAATGTGCTTTGATGATAATTATTCTCAATCTTCGTGCATCAAACACTATTATTTATTCTATAGGAGTTATCTGCGGGCCACTGCCCTCCTCTTTGCCTGTTTCCATTTTCGCCAGCTTCATTTTGACTTGGCCGTCAACAACTTCTATTTCGTACCCGGCCTGAGCAGCAACTTCGGGGTTCACGACTTGCTTAGCCTCTAATTTTGCCACGAAGTCCTGGTTCCCTGTATTATTGTTGAGAAGATATCTGACGCATACAATAGCTTTTTCACGGATGAAAGGATTATTTTCATCCACTGTACATGCTTCCAGGATAGTTACGAGGGCTCCGGTCTCGCGAACTAGATTTTGTGCGCCAGTGTTGTCACAAACTAAAATTGAAAGCAATGGAATCAGCGCGCCTTTGAGGAAAGGAAAGTCCTTAGGAGCTGGTTCGTACGATCCATCGCCTAATTTACCCCGCTTGGGCAAGGATTTTGTAGCAAGAAGGGTCTGGCAAACTGCTGGCAATAATGCACTGGAAGCGAGCATGTCTTTTGTGTAAGGAGCTAGAAGCGTCAAAGCTTCGAGGCTGGCTAGAACTAAGGTCCATAAAGATCCGGCTTCACGTCGCCGTTCTTCATCAGGGATGATTTGTGTGATATCTTCTAGTTTTGGGGCCAAAAATGGGGCCAAACTTGCTGAAATGCTCGTGATGCTTCCCAACGTTGGCTGTTGAAGTAAATCCTTGAGACAATAGTTCAACCCAGCATCTACAATCCTCATACAACTTGCTTGTTGCATCAAGGTGTAGTCTGGAAGCTGAGATATTAGTTTGGTAGCTATTTGTGCATTTTTTTGAGTGAGAGCGCTCACAAATAAATAATTGCACAGTTGAGACTCCAGGCTATCGGATGCATACCATTCGTCGGCATTGTCAAGTATGTAGCTCGTAATTTGTTTGTTTGAAAAAATGTCAGTGTCAAACCGTTCCCAATTGAGGCGCAGAAGTTGAAGTCCGGCTGCTGGTGCTTGTGAGAGGCATTCAAGCAGAGGAATATCGAGCTGGGCATCCACGACTTGTTGTGCGTTGGTCAGAGCTTTGTACACTAGTACCTTGAGACCCGGATCCATAGCGCAATAAATAAGGCGACGTAGCTCTTGTATGACTTTATTTGGAGAAGAATCCTTAGGCTCCACCTGGAACGTGAACAAATTCGTAATAAAGACGAACAAGGCTCGATTCTGAGCTTCTGAACGTAAAGCCGCATAGATTGAGGCCCATACCTCTGCACATTGGGCCACCTGCTGCCCAAGCTCTCTGTTTTGCAATTGCCTCGATATTTGTAAAAGAACATCCGAGTCACGACTCGCAATGGCCTCTTGAGCGGCGCTCAATAATTTTTCCAGTTCCGGTTCCACCATCTATGTCATCAAGTGGAACATCTCACATCTAACTTTTCAACTTGCACAACTCCTTTCTCATAAAAAAAAATCACAATGAGCCGATTAAAACCAGACGGGCCGGCAAGACAGACGACTTCATTGTCTTCTGGGCTTTTAAATATGAAGTTCATGAGGGAAAGCCAGGGCGAAGCTAATGAACCCTTGAGTAATGAATCCCCAGTTGAGGCTCCTAAAGTTGAGGAATCAGACCCTATTCCGAACTCCGTCAACGGTGAAAACGACATCGGCGCATGGGGAACATTTAGTCAAAGCCACAACTTTGATTTTGCGAAATTAAAGACCGAATCAGAACCGCAAATACTCAGCTTTAGTGACATAAGAGCGCCCGTGCCTGGTCGGCTACGCTGGAAAAAGGGACAATGCGAGGATATGGCGGTAGTTGAGTTGAGGAAAGAAGAGGTTGCGGAAGAAAAGGACGAGTCCAAGCCGAAAAAACCACAATCTAAAAGTGCAAGTAACTCAAAACCAGTGTCTAGTGGGAAGTCAAACCAGAAGGGTGGCTTGAGCTCCTCTAATGGTGGTGGCATCGGCAATAACAAGAAACGGCCCTTTTCAGCATCAAACGGGAACAGTAGCCAAAATGGAAATAAACATCAGAAGCAGGGCGCCTCTAAGGAAAATGCAAAAAAGAAGTCGAGGTCGAGCCATTAATTGTTCCCGCGAAGTCGTTTGCGTATACTGTCTCCGGTACGATATTCGAGAACTAAACTCTATTTATTTTAACTTACCTTGGATTCACCAACTCAAATAAAAAACCCAGCAACCAGAGCGGCTCGGGCAGCGTTATTGATGTGCTTGAATCGATCAGGCCCGAGCAAAACGCCGCCGTACCACCTACTGACAACAATCAGGACATTAGAGGCGTTTGTGACATTTAGAAGCTGCAAAAGCCGGCCACCTGCGGCTGATTCGCCATCGTCATCACAATTGCTATCAACAAGGCCATCTTCGCGAATAATGCGATAGGCATAGATGTTATGTGTAGCTTTGGAATTTCTCTTGTCAAGACAGAGATCCTCGTAAAAGGCCTCAGCTTCGCGGCCAGATGCCACTTTAATGGCCCACCCAATAAAAACTGACTTCCGATCGACAATCTCCTCGGACTTCGACCACTGTCCAAGGAATTGTGAAGTTTTTTGTGGAGGTATATCAGGGTGCGACTCGAGCACTGGTGGTTTCAATCTGGAAGTTGGGACTGTCTCAAGGAACTGGACAACTTCATCAATAAAAGTATAAATAACAGGCTCGCCAGCGAAGCAATTGGTGAGAATCTCACTGAAATCTCGAGTCAAAGTCTCAGGCTCGACTTGAACCAGTTTAGGTGCCGATTCAGGGTAATTTGACGGAAACGACAGTCTCGCTGTGACTTTCAAGTCATCCCACTGCTCAGCAAAGGGCTGGAAAGGAAACGAAATCTCGTAGATCGAGCCGCCCCAGCATCTCACACTGTTTTCATAGATTGAGTTCACGACCTCGATCTCTTCATCCATACTTAGTAAAGCATGAAAGCCTGGCAAGTAGAGCAGGTGTTTGAGGTAATGAAGTGTAGTTTGGAGTTGGGCATTTAGATGAAGCTAAGGAATTCTAATGGACATGGATAGCGGAGAATGTTTTGACAGTGTCAGAATAGAAAAAATCAGGATCGTGTGACCGCCATTTCGAAACTATGAAGTAAGTACTCATACGGTAAGCCCAAGCAAGTGATGCCTGGGACATATTAGTTGGACAGAATCTAAGAATGAACAAAGCCAGCAGATGTATGGGTCAAAGAAATTTGTTTTCCGGAAATTACAGCGTAAAATGATAGGAAGCTCTGTTCCGCATTCTGCTACAGCGATGCACATTAGTGCCTCGCACCGCCTACTCATGCTTCCCGATAGGACACATTAGAATTTTTCGTATGTAGTTATAAATAAAGAATCAATTAAGGCGTTGTCTATTCGTCAAACTCAGGGTACACAGATCTCCGCTCGAGCTCCTCAATTAGACACATCTTACCCGTTTTCGCGATACTGGGCCCGTCTCGTCATGATATGAGACGCGTTTACTTTGGACCAACAAAAAGTCACGCACAAGCTCAAAAACCTCCATTGCGAGCCGGTCAGACCACTTCCAGAACTCTACGTGATCGTACAAGTCTTGTAGCGAGTGAATTCGCTCCGCATTCAGCGCAATTCGTTCGAGAAAAATATCGTGCATGACCATAGAATGCCTCGCACAATAGTTAGGGTGATCTGGTGTCAAGCCCAGCCGCAAGGCAGTGTTTTCCCGCCACTGCAAAAGCAGCTCGTAAACCTGCTGTTGAAGCGGACCTACGGACTTCATTTCACCTGCAGGAGCCCATCGGGAGCATGGGGGTTCTTAAATAACTCTGAAATGGCTGCGAAGCGGCAGATTAGGAAAGCCGCTGCAGACTTCGTATTACTACCTGCAGGGTTTGTCGTCTACTCTGGGTAGAGGCTACCTCCAGCTGCGAGGGGACAGAAACCCCCCCTTTGGGAGGCACGGCCCCTTGCCCTGGCGAGAGGATGAATTTTAAGCAGCGCTTGACTTATTTGATCAATTCGGCATGTTCATAACACTAATGTAGTCTCCTGGGAGCGTCCTTGACCCTCTGTTATTGAGAGCTTGCCAATGCCAATTTTCAGCCGTTTGGCAGCTTTTGCATGCAGCTGAAAATTTCCTTCGAAAAAAAGAGAAAAGTCGTGCTGAAGTCTTGAAGCTGACTAAGAAACGCCCACCAACCTCAAAGTTCTGTGCTTTGGCTTACGTCGATTCTCGTTTCCAGGTCACGAGTTGTCGGGTTAGTCATGTGAGAGCCCGCCCCTCCTCCTCGTGACTTCGATCAAGCGAAAAGAGCGCTTAGTATTATAAGTGTATAAAATAAAATGTTGTAAAGAGAGTCGTGCCAAGCTCACGCCTTATTCGAGAAAAACTGTTGTGGAGGATCGCAACAGATGGATTTCTTCATGCACGGAACCACGGACTTGAACAGAATTTAATCACGTCCTTGCAGCCGGATTCCCATTGTATCTACTTTGCAGCAGGATGTTGAAGAAATAGACCAAAGAAGTTAGACCAGAAATATTTATTTTATTTAGCACAATAGTTTACAGGTACCGAGTTACACTTAGAGCAGAATGCAGATCTTTTCGGCAGAGTTCTTGCCGGTACGAAGCAGATCGAGCGCAGGCTCAATGGCATCCAAGCCCTTACCAGCAATGCGGACAGGCAAATGCTTGATACGGGGCAGAAGCTCGGCAAAAGACTTGAAGTAGTTCTCGAAATTCTCCTTCTCTTGCTGGGTCTGCTTGAAACTGTGGCCAGCAAAGGTCTTAGATTCCTGGAAAATCAAGTAGGCCAGAGGGGTGCTCGCCTTGACATTCTCAGGCACCTTGGTGCCTGGAGCCAGCCACAAAGAGCAGTTCCAGTGAACCGGCTTGCTGGTAGAGGCACATTCCAGAGTCTTGGGCATAGTGTCAGGCAGTCCGACCGTGTCGTAGATGTAGGTAATGCCATCGCCAGCGATAGCCTTGACCTGGTCAACCCAATCCTCGTCGTGGTAATCGATCAGACGATCGCTCTCGACACCAATAGTTTTAAGAAGTTCGGCATGCTTCTTGCCCGCAACAACAATAACATCAAAGCCCAAAAACTTCAGAACCTGGGTGGCCTGGAAACCCAGCGAAGTGGTGCCGCCGTAGACAAGGGCATAGCCGGTTTGCGAATTCTCAACAATAGGAATACCATCAGTGCCCAGCAAAGCAAAAATAGTCGTGGACAGACCAACAGGGAGCGAGACAGCTCCGTAAAGCGAGTTGATGGGTCCCGACGGCACGACGGAACCAACCTCAGGGACCTTAGTCTCAGTAGGCTCGAATTTAACAGCGGTGTGGTGATTGACAGTGATGTACTCAGCAAATGCACCGTTTGTGGGGTCAGTGACGTTTCCACCGGGGAACATACCAATCACTTTGTCGCCAACTTTTTTGTCAGTAACATCTGAACCCACAGCGTAGATCTCACCGACCAGATCGCAGCCGAGAACGCAGCCGTCAGCGACCTTGTAATCGACGTGTTTGTAGTCAGTAGGATTGAGAGCAACTGCTTCAACTTTGATAATGACCTGATCAGCTTTGGGCTGGCCAATCGGCACCTGCTTAGCGACAAGATGCTGGTTTTCGCCTACGAGAACGGTCTTAGTGTCGGTCATCTGGGAATTTGTAATGCTTGAATGCGTCAAGATGTGATGAAACTTGCTGAACAGCTTGCTCTTTATATCTTTGTGCTGGGACGCAGACGATCTGCATACCTTACGAAATGTCACATCGAATGCACATCTCATGCACGATTTATAAAGGGCTCCAGTGAGGGACCGACGAGAATGTGGGGCATAGTTGCTGGGCAGAGGTAGAGCCAGACGCGAAAATTGAAATTAGCTCTATATTTAATTTTGAAATTTATACTCGCGCCATTTGTAGACCCCTCAACTGTTCTTTGGCTCCACAAAAACTGGCCAACCTGGCTCAGATGCCCCTGACAGACGGAAACCACAACGGAAGCTGACAGTGCAGGATCCCAAAAAACCATTTTGCTGCTGCAACGTTTGACTAAACTGGCGTCAGCCTCGGCATTTAACGAGAATATTCAAGAACTCGCGATCATCCAGTTTCAACTTTAAAAGTGGGGTCGCGATAAGGCTAGCATCTGCCTAGGTACTCGCCATAGTATATTAAAAAAATAATGACACAGTCTATGTGATTGATTTTGAGGCGCCAGATTTTTGAATGAAAAGATAGTGCTTTTTTTGGCCTGCCTGGCTTTCAGTATTCATGAAAGAAAAATATCATAAGTCAGTGGGAAACCCATGTCGAACTCTTTGCAGATCTGTTACTGATCCACATGCAGACAAAAGTGAGGATTTTCATGGAAAAATTCCGTAAGCTTTGTAGGTCTCTGCGCCGTGGAGGTGACCTGTAAAATTGTTAGCATCGTAAATTTGGTATATTATGCTGTAAAACAATGTTTTTTTCGACATGGAGCTTAAAATGTGTAGACAAATGTGAATCCGTTCGAGTTTATGACCGTGAGATTTTACGCGACCCAGCTCCAGCATCACCAACTTAGCATCACTGGAAAGTTATGCAACCACGAGTCCTGAAACCGGTACACCGTTATAGACCAGTGGATAGCCCTTAACTCAAAGTCATTCAACTGATTATTCAATCTAACATTCAAAGGAGCATTCAAATCAACATCATTAAATGTGTCTATACAACTACTAATTCAACTTTATACAGAAGCTTAGCGGGTGCGGATAATACCAGCGGCCGCGAGCAAATTGATCTTGCGAGCAATCTCGGGGTTCGATAGATGATCGCGCAAAGCAGCGGGATTCGTGGCCGCCTGCTGCAGGATCTGGTTCATGATTGGGTCTCTGCGGATCTGGTCAATCTCGGGGTCCTGGGAAAGACGCTCAGCGCGCTTCTCTTCTGTCTCGCCGTCAAGCGGTGCGAAGCGCGAAGTCAAAGCCTTGTTGTACAGCTCGTCGATCTCACGCGAGTGTTTCATGTCGGTGTCAATTGTTCTTGCCTCCTCGAGAGTATCCATCGACTTGCGGTACTGCTTCATGACATTGAGAGCAGTTGCCTTGCGAGTGTAAGCCTTGAAAAACTTGGGATCCAACTCAATGGCCTTGTCGCAGTCGTTAATAACCTCCGGGTAAGACATGAGCTTGAGGTAGGCAGCAGCACGGTTGCCGTAGCCACGCGGGTCTTTGGGGTCACGTTTGATTGCCTCAGAATAAGCTTTGACCGACTGCGGGAACTCTCCTTTCTTGAATAGCTCGTTGCCTTCGTTGCGGGCCTCTTCAGCCTTCACGGGGTCTTGATACGCGTCTTCCTCACGTTTGCGAAGCTCGCGCTGTGTGTTTCTGAGTTTGGTAAGAACGTCGGGCGAGCGGTGCTCGGTCAAAGATTTCTCAAAATTGTCGATGGCAGCTGCCAAATTCTCCTGCTTCAGGTAGCTGGTGCCGATACGGGCGTAAGCCTTGGCGATCAGCTTGTAATCGGCACGGCGCTCCTGGCCCTCGGAAATTGCAAGTTTACAGGTCTGGATAGCAGTCTCGTAATCGCCCTTTTCGAATTCAGCAGCCGCACGGTTGTTCAAGTAAGTGATGTCTTGATGAAGGTCCCAAGCCTTATTGTAGTGCTCGATGGCCTCATCGAACTGGCGTTTCTTGTAAGCAGTATTGCCCTCAGCCTTCGCTTTATCGGCCTCAACCTGCGACTCATCTTTAGGTTCTTCCTTGGGCTGTTCTTTGTTGGCAGAAGAAGTAGTAGGCTTCGACTCGGCCGCATTAGAAGCCGAGGTAGACTCAGCAGAAGGGGCCTGGCCTCCTTCAACATCAGGAATTCCCATCGCAACCTGCATTGCCTGCATGTAGCGCGGATCGATGCTACCCATGTTTTGAAGCATCTTCATCGGATCAGCCATAACTTTTTGCAAACCTTCGATGAAACCAGGCTCCTGGACCCAGGCACTGGTCTTCGGGTTCTGGGCCAGGCGCTGCAGCTCCTGGGGACCCATGTTAAAGCCAGGAATGCCGCTACCATCTTCGCCACCGCTGGGGCCACCCTCGCGCGTCATCGCTTCCTCAACTGACTTGAGGCCAGACTTAGCCTGGGCATTCGAAGGATCGATCTGAAGCGCTTTTTCGTAGCTTTGATGGGCCGCAAGAAGATCGCCAAGACCATGATGAGCTGCGGCCTCACGAGTGTAGCCCTTGGCCCAGGTTGGGTTGATATTCAAACAAACGCGAGCATCGGAAAGTGCCTCGTTGTACTGTTTTAGGGAGGCATAGGCTCCGCTGCGGTTCGAGTACAGTACGTGGTTGGGCTGCTCGGCAACATCAATGGCCTTGGAGAAAAGCTCGACGGCTTTGTTGAAGTCCTTGGCCGCAAACGCAGCGTTGCCTTGAGCTTTGTATTCGTCGGCAGACATATTTGTGTGGGTTGATGTCCTAACTGGTGCTGAAGAGATGAAAGGAGGATCTGGGGATATATATATGCATGCGATTGGGACCACTTAGATAATTCCAGAACCTTTGGGCAGTGAGTTGAGGGCTGGAAGTGACAGCTATGTAGTTCGGGGGCTGAGATGGGGCTTGGAAATTAAATAAAATCGCAACATCGAGTAGATTAATAGTGCTCGGATAGAATTTTGGTGTTAAATCTGACTTTGGTTCCTACCTCTAACTTACGACTAAAGCTATTCTTCGACGGGCAAACATAAGCATTTACTGTGAGTATTTCCGATATTTTTCAAGTGTGTCCAAGGAAAAGCCACGTGCGAAATGAGTTTTCGACTAGTAAATACAACAATACGAGCCGTCAATTCTAGTTGAAACGAACACCTCCTTTATCATAACTAATTGTATACCTCAAGTAAGGGGCATTTCAAACGCTATCGGATTCCAACCATAAGTAAGCATTCTCAATATGTTCAGTATTCGGCCGGCGACAGGCCACGATCTGCAGCTCATCCAGCAGGCGAATCTGTCTAATTTGCCCGAAAATTACAATTTTAAATACATCGCTTACCACGCCGTATCGTGGCCACAAGGCAGCTATGTCGCTGTTGTAGGCGAGCCCGGAAACGAGAAGGTCGTAGGCTACTGTCTCACTAAAATGGAAGACGACAACCAGCAAAGAGATGCCAACGAGCCGCCGGCAGCACATATTACGTCTGTTTCTGTGATGCGGACATATAGACGGCTTGGAATTGCTAAAAACCTGCTCCAGCAGAGCCTGAGGTCTGTTCGCGAGTCGTACCGGGCTGAAACTATCTCTTTGCATGTCCGCAAAAGCAATGTGGCCGCTCTGCATCTGTATCGGGACTCTCTCAACTTTGATGTTGTTGAGGTGACGGCTGGTTATTATGCTGATGGCGAAGATGCGTACTTGATGCGGAAAACGTTGACGGACGAGGAACTGGTGGTAAATCTGGAAGACGACGAGGAGGATTTGTTGTTAGAGGGTGGATACAAGGAGTGAATCTTTCAACACTTATAACTGGAATCGAAAAATTTAATGGCGACCGCCAAACATCTCACACTACGAGATGCCATTATGCACTGCCTATAGCCTGTGGGCTCACCACATGCCCGTTGATGGATCATACTCCCCAAAAATCTGAGTCTATCACAAATATAATCCACTTTATAAAACCGATGCATTAGCATGTCACATAAATAATTACCGATTGGCTGCCTCTTCACTAAACCGCACCAGAAAAACTGTCCGGTCTGGCTGGTCGCCCGTAGGCATGCTATGGGCTGTAACTTCTGCCTTGAACAAGGCTCGATCGAGCACTCCCTCAATTATTCCTGCCGCAAATGCAGCACAGTTCAGCTGCGACATGTCACGCGGGATGCTAATGAACTCGGTAATAAGTGGGCTGTTGTCGATAAGCATGTACTGAGTGGGTTCATCTGTTGATCGCTCCAGAGCGTCACAGCTGCGACCAAACATGAGTCGCCAAACACTGGTATGTACAAATTGCAAGATTCCTAGTGTTTTTGTCTCTCTTTTTGCGTGCTTGCCCTCCCTCAATGCCACCAGCTCCACTACTCGCTGGCCAATGTGGAAACCCAATTTGTTCAGGCGAGCCTCGAGATTCGAGATTCCTGTGGCCTGTTTGTGTAAGTATTGTACAATCTCGGAGAAAAGATACGCCAGCGAGTCCAAGGCCACGTCGCCCCGTTTTCTTAGCACATTATGGTCGTATATCGTAGCTTTCCCTGGGTGTCTGGTGTGCTGCATTACGTTAGGAGGTAGGCTCGGACAGGAGTAAAGAAGTCGCAAATCGAGAGTACGTAGGGTGGGTTGTGGATCGATAAAACATAACAACAATATATCTTTGGGTCGGTATTCTGTGCTTCCAGAACCATAACAGGCGCGCCGTATATTTTGACGGTGTGATAGTCTCCACTCTAACCAAGCCCATACACAATGTCTCGCCTAAGTTTACAAAAAATAAATAAATAAGAGTTGAGCCCCTACTGCGTCACACCAAGGTCCCGAACCAGCCTCACAGTTTCTCAATAAAGATCGGAAATATTCGTTTGAGGCTCGGAAACTACCTTGGGCTCGCTCCGAGGCCGGTCAAGCACTTCGTAATTATTGAGAGCCAGGGGGACTTCTGGAGTAGGGTCCGTAGCTTCTTTCAGCTCGTTACAGTATTCCATTGTCTTTGGCCGCCACTCCTGCTTGGCCTTTTTTACCCGCCTACTCTCCTCAACAACTGCATCGATTAGCTTAATCGAGTTCGCCCGGAACTCGTTCGAGTTCTCGAGAATTTTCTGTTTGAGAGCTTCAAGTTGCTCCTGGGAATCTGCCAGTTCCATTCTTTCCTCCAGCGAGTTAATCTATAATTAGTCGCCTGTCTTTGAAACTCCTTTAATGACCTATCTGGAAGGAGGCAGGAAGTCCTCTCGCCCCTTATATAAGGTCCGCTTCTCGTACGCGTAGTACTTCGATGGTTAAATCCGAGTCTCCAGACGCACTTCCCAATGAAGTTGCTACTTTGACTGCTGAAAATACAGAGAAAAATATATTGCACTGTCAGACACCACTTGCCAGCGCCGCGGAAGAATCGTCGAGCGCCGGTCTAACAACCATCAAACAGGAGCCTGCTCCAAGCATATCAAATAATCCTGCTCAAAGTTTGGCGGCAGATGAGCAGATTGAGAGATCAAATAATGTCGAATATGAAGCTTCTCCAGATAAGAAGCCTGCAGCTGGAATCAGCAGATCTAATGACGGCCAGACCCCAGTAGACTCTGCTAGCCCTAGCGCAAAATCCCAAACGAAAGGGGATATCGGGGACCCCGAAAAATCCTCAATTGAACAATACCTACGGCCAGCTTACGCCAAAGACAAGTATTGGTACGTCAAACGTCACACCCAAAGGGCCCCTTGGCGAGTGGGCGAGGACAGATATAAATGGATGATGGAGGCTTTGATGAAGCCTGTGACTTTAGGGGTACGGAAAGTGGCTAAGGAGCAACCGAAAAAGCCGGTTCTAGCTCTATCTGAGTTTTTATATGAATACGAAGCTGAGATGAGACGATGTGAAGGTGGACAACCTTGATACATACCAGATCGGAGTGCCGTCACTATACCCAAAACATCGCTGAGTTTTTTAGCACCAACGTGGCGAACATCGAAGCGATCAAACCGGTTTCGCCCGGCAGATTAGACTGCCCAGAGAGATCTAGGATGTAGTCGCGCACAAGCGGCGATCGATTTCTTGCAGATCCACTACGCTTGAATCAAACTGGAAACTTCATGAAGCTTCCACCTAATTTTATTTTGCACATATCGAGACACTAATTTATTTAATGTTAGCACGAAATGCCTCACCATAATCCCTCGTGTGACCGGCTCGCCCAGGTATAAGCCACTACTCCCTTTTGAGTCAGATCCCCCATGCGCAAATGTGACTAAGCGCCCACCTAACGCATGTGTACAATTTCCCAACCCGTAGCTTAGCATTATAACCTGCAACCGATCACCTCACCAAGGCGCACTTTCCTCTCTTCTCGTGACCCAAGTTTTTTTACGCCACACAACCTTAGAGCCCCAAGTCAAGACCTTAAACAGAATAGACACGCAAATGGCCTCTTCACAGACTAAACCATCCCGTCTCAGCGTCCCGGAAACCCACCAAAGACGCTCCTCTATCTCTCTCATGGGCCACCTAAAACAGGATCCTCCGGATGTTGAAACTGACCAGAGCACAGCGCCCAATCCCAACGTTAGCTGGATCGAGTACAAAGGCTCGTGGCTCATCCATATTGTTTCCATTGTTTTGCTGCTCGTGATGTACGACGCTGTCCCCTCCATTTCCAACGAATGGACCTGGACCCTGACCAATGGCACTTACACAATGGCCACTTATATTATGCTGCACTATTTTACCGGCACGCCTTTCGACTTCAATGCTGGCGCGTTTGACCGCCTCACAATGTGGGAGCAGCTCGATAACGGCGACCAGTACACGCCCAGCAAAAAGTTTCTGCTCGGCGTTCCGGTCGGTCTGTTCCTCATTTCGACTCACTTCACCCACTACGATCTTTCGATGTTCCTCACCAACCTGTTTTTCTGTCTTTTGGGCGTGCTTCCCAAGCTGCCGGTTTCCCATCGCCTGAGATTTATTGTCGAAGAGGAGGACAAGAGCATGCAGACACCCACCCCTATGTCCAGCCACATTCATTTGGACACGCTTGTTTCCAAGAAGTAAGCTTCCGGTGCCAAACAAAACAAAAAAATGAAACTGAATTAGAAGCCGGAGCTCCTTGAAAGCAACTCCTCTCCTTGTCTCAAAGCTCAGTATCCCGTCCGCGACCTGTAAATGCCCGTCGCCTAAGTACTTTTTTTATTATTTCGACGTTTCTACATACCTCTTTGTATTTTCTGCCATCTGTTTGTGGCACAAGACCTCCAAAGCCTCCATTAAGGGTCTCATGCATCTGAATTTCATGCGGCTTCGGCCCCCGCATGTGATCTGGGAGCTCTCGCTATAACTAAGTGAACCAGATAAGTAGGTCCAAGTTTGTTGTTGACATTGATCCCACATACCTCCTCAAAGTCCTGAGACCACAGCCAAAACACTCTTTAAAAATAAATGCAAAGAATAGGCCCAGCGTGTCTCCGATTGAATCGAGGAGTCCGGCGTTGCTACATCAAATGGTACCGAGCAACCGATGTACCGCAGTCGAAACCTGAGCCTTTTAAGTACAATGCCGACAAGGAACCGCAAGCGTTTGAGTCTTTTTCGAAAGAAGACTGTGAGCGACTTGAAAAGGCGTTTTTCGGCCATGAAAAAACTTGTCTTGTCCAGGAAGACGGTCTATACTCGGTAAATCTGGAGAAGCTCGTACATACCCCAACGTACTGGAGCGGAGCTTCGTACGAAGTTAGAAGAGGGATTTGGTTTGATGCTAACAAGGCGACTCCAGTGGATTCTGCTTTGACTGCCAAACTAGAGCAGGAGTTCCACAAATTGGAGGCATCAAAAGACAGCAGCAGCACTAGCAACAAATCTCGCGAGTTCAAATGGAAGGACGACACAGTAGTTATCAAGCTTGAAGGCGAGACTCCGGTGGCGTACATGAAAACGTCCGGGCTGATAAATATGCTTCGTTCGAAGAAGCTGTTGCGGGGGCTTCCCACCGAAAAACTTTCGAAAAAAGTTGCCAGTGCCGTGCAATCGGTCGCCAAAAACGCAGCCAAAAGGAGCATTGAAAGCTCAGACCCCAAAGCCAGTGCTGAGCTGGGAATCACCGATACCGTGCCCAAGGCTACCAACAATGCTAACATGGATCGAAAAATTGATCATCTCGTACTTTGCATCCACGGAATAGGCCAGCAGATGAACCTGAGGTTCGAGTTCGTGAACTTCGTCAAAGACATTAACGAGTTCCGCTCGCTGATGAAAAAGAATTATAAAGAAGACAAAAAGCTGCAGGAGTTTGTGGGCTCCAGCTCCAATCACGGTGTCCAGGTTCTGCCGATTATCTGGCGTCACGAGCTGGCCCAGGCCACCACCACTGCCGAGAACTGGTCGCACATTAAGCCCAAAAATTTATTTCCAGAAGAAAATATTCTTGCTGAGGTCGTGCTTGACTACGTTATGTACACGAACGAAACGCACCGCGAAACCATGATCAAAGTGACCGCCAGCAAGATGAATGCTGTGTTCAAACAGTTCTGCGAGAACAACCCTTCGTTCGCCAAAAACCCGAAAGTCTCCATCATTGGCCACTCGTTGGGCTCCGTTCTAGCCTCTGATCTGTGTTCGCACAAAGAGCACAAACTTGACTTCGATGTAGACAACCTGTTCTTGCTGGCCAGCCCTGTGGGCATTCTGAATTACGTCCACGGTCGTGAAATCAAGCGACAAGACTTCCGATGCAACTCTCTATATAACATCATGCGGCTCAGTGATCCGGTCGCGTCGCGTCTTGAGCCTTTGGTCACAGAATTGGCGATGGATGTGCCGCTGAAGAAGCTACCGCAGAAGGGCAACTTGCTAGACCAGCTCCGCGGAATTCAGGATGAAATGAGCGTGATTGGTGCAAAAGTTAGCAACGGAGCGCAGAGTTTGTGGGCCACTTTTGCGGACCAGCTGGCCGCACAGACCAAAAATCAGACTTCTGCTAGCCCCGAAGAACAGGTCGATGTGGACGACCTTAAAAAACTCGAAGCGCGTCTGAAGGAGTACAACCGCCACGGCCGCATAGACTTCGGAATCGAAAGCGTGGATCTTTCGCAGCTTGTAGCTCTTGTGGGGCACATTATGTACTTTGACAACATGGACGTGGCTGCATTTGTTCTTAATGAGATTCGAAAGGCGCCCCTGACAAAGGAGACTGAGCAGCCAGATGATGGAGACGATGGAGAAGGGGACTTGAGTCTCGCTTTATCGAAGGAGTGAATTATTTCGACTGCAGCACCAAGAAAATGTTAGCGCGGCAAGATCCAAGGCTTTACTGGGGTACCTCTGAGGGCATCCTGATGTATATGAGGGGAGGCTCCAAAGTCAAACAAGCACGAAAGTGAGACACGAGTGCTTATTTGTACTTTAAATTAGTTGTTCCATTAATCTGACGTTTTGTGCTTGGATCTGATGTATATGCTTCAACAAAGGCTTAACACTTGTACAGCGATATTTATACTCGAGCTAAAAACACTAAGAAGCTAAAGACACTAAGAAGCTAAGGATACCAAGCATGCTTGAATTGGTGGAAGTAAGATCCACAGTACCATTACTGATCAGTCTAGCCGGACTCAAATTGTAGACGTACATATAGAAAACTTTACTCGGAAAAAACTCATCAGTCGCGCTACGAGCGGCTTGCAGTATCTCGAGTCCCTGTCTATAGTGTAGTGTAACATACTTGACGATTACTATAATGGCAAATGCCTGAATATTTTTTCGGGCTACACTAAACTTCACATTGATACGTAAACTACGAGCCACAACAGATCTAGCGTCCAAGAGCAATGCGAGATCCAGATCAAATCAGATCATCCAAACCACGCTTGGAATCCTCTTTGATCAACTCAAACATACCGTCCGGCATAATTGGCTTGCCCTGAGCGTCTTTGACGTATCTGAACGGCATCTCTGTAGACTCGTGTTTGTTAAATTTCAGCTCAGGGAAATCGATAAACGGAATGTCCGCCAGCTTCAGCTGCTCATTAATCACTTTCTGGGTCACACGAACAGCGGTATCTGTCGTCATTTGCACCTTATCGAGATGTCTGCCTGCGAACCCGAGTTTGCGGAGCTCTCCAGTGCGGTCTCTGGGCGGGTGGTCTCCGAGAATGCCGCCGAAAAGAAAGTAATCGAATTTGGCAGCGTCTTCTGGCAGCAATTCGCTGTCGGCAGAGGGATCAAGGAGACAGACGCGGCTGGGGTCGAAGTCAGGGTCAATTTCTTTGAAATTCATGATATCCAAGTGCGTGGTTGTGCACGATTTCTTGATTTCCTCGGGGATTTCGAGGCCTGGCTTGATCGAGGTCAAGTAGACGCCTTCCTTGACGTCTTTGCCCATGGCCGAGTACTCGAGACGGACCCAGTCGGAGAATCCGTCCTCCATGTGCTCAATGATGTACTTCATTGTGTGTTTGGAACAAGTTGGGGTTTGGCGATGGTTTCGGTGCAGTGCTCAGACAAACAATTTATTCGCTCTGCATACTAATCTATGATGATTTATTGTCCTATTCCCCGAAAGTCCCAGCGCCTGGAAATTCCCTGAGTCAGCACAGTCGATTTAGACTTTTCAAGACGACACTCGGCCTCACTCCCTGTGCCCTTTCCACACAACTGGTGTAGAACATTTTCGTAGTCAGGGCATGTTTTCGAGTCTCAGGACACAGACGCCACGTGCGCTGTGCCGGTTCGCCAGCACAAAGCCCGCCCACGAGCCGATCGCGGGCCGCGTCCAGTCGCTCGTGGCTTCGGTCGAGAAAAAGTACGCAGACGCTAGCTCCAGCACCGCCAAAGAAGGCGTGACATATGGCGACGACCGCCACATGCGCGCAGACCTCACGCGACTGCGTGTAGTGCCCCGCGACTCGGCGTTTTACATGGCCAACCCCCCACACGAAGAGATCACCCGCCGACTCAAGGACCTTATCGAGGCCCACATCAAGCTGCCCGTGCTCCCCAAAACCGAGGTTGTGCCCGCCAACTGGATGTCGATGGATGACTACCGTTCCAAGATCGCCGGCCCGAGGATGCGGCCCTCGCAGTACAAACAGTTCGTCGAGCTGGCCAACCGGCTGCACCGCATCGACCCACAGCTGATGCCTCCAGCGGTCGAGGAGCTGCTAAATAAGCTCAAAAACGATTCAGCACCCCACTCGGCCGTTTCTGTTGCGGCAAAACGTACCCTAGACGCCCAGGGCCGAGCCATCGCCGTGGGTCACCGTAAAACGTCCTCGGCCCGCGTCATCGTGGCTCGTGCTCAGGAGGGCACTGTCGGCCAGTTTTTGGTGAACGGCAAGCGTTTGGACGAGTATTTCCCACAGCAACTGCATCGCCAGAAAATAGCGTATCCGCTGGCAGTTGTCGAGGCCGCGGGCAAGTACAATGTGTTTGCCAGCGTGCAGGGCGGCGGAGCCAATGGCCAGGCCGATGCGGTTGCGAACGGTCTTGGTCAAGCGCTCCGCATTCAGAACCCGTTGCTGGGTACCCGTTTGCGGAAAGCCGGCTGCATCAAGCGCGATCTGCGTATCAAGGAGCGTAAGAAGCCTGGTCTCGCCAAGGCCCGCAAGGCTTACACCTGGGTCAAGCGTTGATCGGAATCTGTTTTTATGTGACAAAAATGTATTCGAACTTTTGTGCTGGGTGCGTGTTGTGTTTATAGCAAAATGCAACTGCTGCGCTACTCAACCATACACAAAATACTGCCCCATCCACAGGGATATGAGAATACTTGTAAATACTTATATAACAATCGAACGAGACTTGTTCGTTTTGACTGAGTACCGGCTCAAAAAGCCAAGGATAATTGGGCCCTCGCTTTTCTTCTTAACTTAGCCATGACTTGTCCTATCCACGAAATTACTGAGGGTTGCCCTGACCGTTGCCGCCCGTGCAAGGGCTAAATAGCCAACGGAAAAATGCGAAAATGGGATCGAGCGGAATGGGAATGCAGATAAACATTTCGGTGGTAAAAGTGGTGTGGGGATCTCGTGAAGAGGGAGAGATGTTGTAATATATATTTATTACACAGTATCTCGCGTAACGGATGCAGTTGCAGCACGTCTATCTGCATACAGTCACTTGCTTGCTCTACGGGCTGTATTTGGGCTAGGGCCGGTTACAGACGAGGTACCACAATTGAGATCTTTCGATAACTTTGTTTCAGGGCGAGAAGGTTGTATCGCGGGCACAAAACAATAGTTTCTTTGCTGTGTGCTTACTCTTTGTGAGCAGCAGTGCCGGCGATGTTGTTTTTTTCCGTCTCGTTGAGGAAGCCTCGTATTTTCCATATTAGCCACCATATACCATCTTACCGCCTTGCTCGTGACATCAGATTCCTTCCCAAAACTTGCCTGACATAAACTCGATCTTAACGCTGGATGTCAGTCAAAGGGTTCAAGAGCCTTGCATTCGTAAGTTGAATCAACTCCGTTGCTCGTAAGACTGAAAACATACTAACAAGTTCACAGAAAGAGCAAAATCTAGACAGCTCTGGCGGCTCTGCTGCAGGACCGCATACCGATCGCCCCAGAAGGCAGAGCTTCTTCAGTGGGCAAGGGCTGAGTTCGAGGCCAATCGGAATATAGAAGACCCAGAACAGATCAAATTTCTAGTGAGCGCTGGGGTGAAAAGGGCCAGAGAAGTTGCCGAGATGATGGGGCATGCACACTAGAGTTTGCGGTTAATTTATTCGATACGTGTGCCTCGCAATTATGTACATATTCACCGTGACGCACAGGCGCCAGCTGCCCGCACCTCCTTTAGGACCACAAACAAAATATCATCGATGTATTTCGTGGGGAAATTGACGCCTTCATTCTCGAGCTCTGCTTTTGCTGCTTCGTATAGTGCAGAAATGCGGCTCTCGGCGCTTTTAGCTGCTGAGGACACCGCAGCCCTCAGGTCCTGGGTCCAGCTGCCCTTGGCTTTCCTCTTAGCACACAGATCGTCGTGTACTTTACAAGTTTCTAGAGCAGTGTAGATCTCATGCAGAAGCTGCCAGTTCTGGCCCTCGATCGCTAGCGGCTCGTGGTTCAATTCGTTGTTGGCCAGACCGTTAATCACCTCAATGTTCCAACGTTCAGCTCGAGTGAGTTCGTTCAAGTTTGTTGGTAGTTGCTCTAGTCGCCCCGAAGAGACAGCAGAGTTGGTTCGCAAAATCTCCAAAAAGAGTCTTTCTTTGCGGATTTGCAGTTTGGCCCAAGCTTCGGTCTGAAGAGGCCCAATATCGAACTCTGGGGCCACCCCCAATGGGTCAAACATCGTTTCAAAATCGCGGTTGTCATTCATCAAGACAAATTCTTTCGGCAGCAGCGACACGATGTTTGTTTCACCCCTGGCTATCCGATCAGTCTTCAATTTGTCAATATCCAACAGACATATGGACAGGCTATCTTGCAGCCGGCGAGTGAGCCCCAGCATTCCCCGGACCTGGGTGTAAACGGATGATTGCAGCGCTACTCTTGTGAAGTTTGCAACATTTTCGAACTCGTCGTAGCACCAAAAATGGTACAGCTCGCGCTTATCAGAGCCCGTCGAGCCGCCGCGTGTAGAGATCAGATGGCCAAGCGACTCGATCTGCATGTTTTTGATATCAAGTTTTTCATAACTGGCATGTGCTTTGCTTGCTGCTCCCAGAAAGCGGTACAATTTGATGAGCCACAGCCGCACATAGAAATGATCGGGGTCATTGGAGCATGCCAGCTCTAGAATACAGGCTGCTTTCAGGACTGCTTTGAGGTTCTGCGACTGGCCCTTTAAGGTTTCGACCGCGGCCAGAAGCAACAGATCAGTGCCGATAAAGTAATCTGTCGAGAGTGTAGGCACTTCGCTCAGGTGGGCCTGGTAAACTTCGATCAACTTTTCCGGATCGATCGATTTGTGGTGGTGGTAGTATAGCTTGTGGTAGTTCACTTTCGAGGCGAGATCGGCACAATTCTGCTGATAGAATTCGAGCAGAGCATCACTAGTAAACTCTCGAAGGTCGATAGCAGCACAAGCGCGGCTCGATAACTTGAGCCAGTACTCTTTGGCTGCCGACTCAACGTCTCCCTTTGACTTTACGGCATAATCGATATTCGAAAGCAGCACATTCTGGCCCCTAAACTCTGCCTTGAACGTTTTGAGTTCCTCTTCATGTCTCTGGCCCAACGCAATCGCCGAAGTAGTCAGGGCCTGCCAGTAGTTGTAGCTGTCTAGTTTCTTCAGGCGAGTACGAGCTAGGTCCCAGATCTGCTCATGGGACTCGAGCTCTACCAACGTTTCGAGCAACATAATATCAAGTTCAAGCAGCTCTACATCTGTTCGTTCGAGCAACAATTTGATCAGCTCAGGTTTGGAGTTGCATCGCAAAACAAGAGCTTGGACGTACACCTCTTGGGGGGTTTTCATCGGCAGATGCTTTTCGAGCACTCTCAAAGCCATCATTGGATAGAGTTTCCGGGCCGGATCGTTTTCTTCGAGCATTTCAAAACTTAAAGCGTAGAACAGGCATACTTTAAGAGCCGACTCGCGGGTCTGGCTCAGCTTGTTGGCCTGCACGAAACATTTCAACAGCGATCTTGTGTCGGCACAATCAATCATTTTCGAGGTCCATTGTTCCAAAACATCTTCGTTCATAGACCCTGTGCGACCCAGATGTTCGTAGGCGGCGCTTATCCTGCCGTTTTCGCCTAGGCTGTAGAGCCCGGGCTCGAAGTAAGTGCTAATAATTACTGGGTTCATGGGGCCACATGCAAGAGCTTTGTCGGCCGCTTCGAGACATTGCTTTGTGTTCGCCTGTCTGAATTCGAGATAAGACAGCATTGCGTGATATGAAGCGTTCCTGGGTGCCATTTCGATGGCTTCGTTGATGCGTTTCCTGGCGTCGGACCAGTTGCCTGATTTGAGAGCCTGCACAATGGCTTTGACGTCGGACATCTAGATCAACTTTTGTTTCTGCAGACCTTCAAATAAATTTTCTTCTCAACCACGCCAAAATGAACTACCCCAAGACGCGGATCGAAGTTTCTTGATGCAGATCCAAACCGGTCAGGAGCCTCAGACAGTTCGAGCTGACAAACAGCGAGAGATGCCCGTCCTTTCAGAACACCCTTTTTTCTCCTATCCCATCCTGACGTGAGACCTCATATCCACCTGCTCCCAAGGGGAAAAAAAAGGGTCCTAAGCGATTTGATAATTTTTTCAGACCCGATTGTACCCACCACCGCTCTTATTTTTTTTTGGTTGAAGACAGCATTGGCCAATTGCATCTCGAAAAGCACAGAAACTTGCAAATTAAAGCCGCCCACATGTCCTCCATCCACAAAAAACTCACAAGCGACGCCTCGCCCGCCGCCAAGGCCGACAAACCCAAGTTCGAGAATAGGCAAAGAGTCGTTCTGGTGACCTCCAGAGGCGTCACTTCGAGACACCGCCATTTGGTGAGCGATCTGTTCCAGCTCATGCCGCATGCTCGTAAAGAGCCCAAGCTCGACAGCAAGTCGGAGCTGTTCTATCTCAATGAGATTGCCGAGATAAACAACTGTAACAACGTGCTCTATTTCGAGGCCCGCAAGCATCTCGATCTCTACATGTGGATGTCCAAGGCCCCCAATGGCCCCACCCTCAAGTTCCACGTTCAGAATATTCACACGATGGACGAGCTAAATTTCACGGGAAATTGTCTCAAGGGCTCGCGGCCCATCCTCAGTTTCGATGCCACCTTTGACGAGACCCCACACTATGCTCTGGTTAAAGAAGTCATGACTCAAACGTTCGGCGTGCCCCCCAAGGCCAACAAGTCCAAGCCGTTTGTGGACCACGTCATGAGTTTTAGCATTATCGACAACAAGATCTGGATCCGTAACTACCAACTCCAGGAAGAGGGAACCGTGAACACCGACGCAACCGACCTTTCGCTGGTCGAGATTGGCCCCCGTATGGTCTGCACTCTGATTACGATTTTGGAGGGCTCATTCCATGGCGCGAAGATCTACGAGAACAAGGAGTACGTGTCTCCGAACTTCGTGCGAGCCCAGGAGAGAGCTCAGCAGGCTTCTCAGGCCCGGGCCCGTGCGGAGGCTGCGGCTGCCCGCCAGCTGAAAAAGCGCGACCAGGTCCTCAAGTCCGACCCGCTCGGCCAGGATCTGTTCCGCTGAAGCGTAAGTTAATTGGTATTTTTAACGACGGAGAGCCGGGGCTAAGCAGGGCCATGCCCCGTATTATTTTATTCAGTACTCACGTAGACAACTTGGATTTATGTTAATGGATTTGTTTTTACAATATAGCTATACGAGGTATGTGAGTTTGAGGCTAGAGCTCTCGTTCCTGAAGCCATTTGGGTGTGGGTTCACCATAGTATCCTGGGTGCAGCTCTGGATGGAGCTCAGAGGGTACCTGACTGGCACACATTGCAAATTGGACCTTTTCCCGCACCTAACAAACGCAGCTCAAAAAAAGCTAAAAACATCAGTCATACGCCGCATTATTTCTTCTCAGTCTCGAGCTTTTTGATGTAGTCCTCAATGAACTTGAGCTCGTCAGACGAAGACGCCTGGATAGCGGGGCTGGCCTCAGCAGCCTTGGCACCACCAGAGCTAAGGAAAACACCGCCTCCGATGAGAGAGAAGATGGCGATGGAAATCTGGTGAGCAGGGACCGAACGGCCGAAGATCTGGTAAACAGCAGTCATGACGGGTGATTGGTTATTCATCGGAGCCATCTGACAAAACCTATTCGTCAGGGTAAGGCCCCGGCCGGGAACCCTCTTCTTGGGCAGGGGTCGCTGTAAAATGATAGTAGCTGTTAAATTGAAAATGCCTTAGTCGTCCTGGCCATCATTTGGGGCACAAGAGCTGTCCGTTGGAACCGTTCTTGGTTCGTTATTTATTGAACTTTTTTGATTCGGTGGCTAGAAAATCCAAAATATCGATTGGTTTTGCGGCATTACACGTGTTCTCGCAGCCCATTGCCATAAGCCCTGCTCGAACAAACTTGAGACCTTTCGGACAGCTTGCTTCTCCTGGAACATACTCGGACTCTCCGGCATTTTTTTCTCCAGCGTTTATCTCCAACATTGTTTCTGCAGCATTGCCTCGCTAGATCTTCAAAATGTCACTGCTCTACAGCAAAGAGTTTATTCTGGCTGGATTGAGGTCGGCGTATCTTAAAAACGTCTACGATGACATCCACAACGACAACCCTTCGAGCTTAGACCTGAGCTACTTTGCGTCAACGGCCAATTCTCTCGAAAACACATCTGAGTCGGACCTGCCTACAGCAATCCAGAAGGCGGGGTGGACTTTGAAGCCGAAAGTTGCAGGAATTTCGAACTCCGGCTCGGACTTGAGCATCTCTGACTTCGCAACCCGGCGCTCCAGAGCCAATTCGCGGGCTGCAAATGCGAACTCACAATACCACGGCCAGATTTCGAGTCCAGACATCAGCCAGCCTGGCAGCCCACTAAGAAGATTTGATACAGATGCAGATACCGACGCCGATGAGACTTATCAGGGTAGCGACGAAGATGGAGACAACAACGACATCGAAGGCGACAGCAACACAGACTCCAACCCGCTTGCATTCCCGCAGATTCAGAGCCCCACCTCGAAACCGTCCAATCGTCGAGCCACAAGTCATTCCAGCCATTCGGAGGAAGGAAGCGATTCGGACTACGACGAGACCCAGACTCCAGCGATCCAGGCCCAGTCTCCGAATGGCCGGATACGGGACCTGCAGAGCAATTTACAGCTGGCTATGGACGACGACTCTGATTTGGAAGAGGAATTTAACTTGGCTGCACAGCAGCTGAGGCTCACGGTAAAAACAAAGCCGTCCATGCAACGGCGGAAGTCCCGGGCAATGTCGAGCATTTCTCTGCTCTCAATGGCCAGCAGACGGCCCTCTAATCTGGCTGTCAACACAAATTTGGCTGCACTCGGCGCGTTAGTTCCCAATGGTTTGCCTGGCGGCTCGACTTCCAATCTGAATGCCAATCTGAACAATGGAATCATCACGCCAAGAACCCCTTTGCCCCTGGAAATCTCGAAAAAAGAGGTCCGTGTTGAACCTGCAAGCAGCTCGCGTCTGAGCTCAGCGCTCACAAGCAACGCTCCCAGCAACCCACTGGACCAGTTCAAGGAAGCGGCCGCCACAAGTGACTCGCAAATGACGGCAAAGTTTTTCATTGATCGCCAGCCAGTGATCGTCAAGCTGAGAGAAGACGTCTCCGTGTATATGGCCTTGGGGTACGCCATTCTGCAGTTTGTAACCGACAAGCCAGGCATTCTGGCAGATACTGATCTAGATGCCAATGCGTGGAACGTGCTGGTTGCGGAAGAAGATGGCGAGCCTGACGACGATTTCCCAGCTTTAGATCGAACGCGGCCGATCGAGTCGTACTCGGTCGAAGAATTTGCCGTGGTTCGCGCGACAGAGTCCGAGCAGATTCGGAACAATCAAATCACTCCAAACAATATCGCAGCCAAGTCCGGCGATGGAAGTCACCTGCGAAACCAGACCGAAATGCCCGAAGAAGTCAACCTTCGCATCTATATGTACCCGTTCCAGCCCGACGTATCCAAGGTCTTTTGGGAAGAGAGCTTGCAGGCTCTGAAGCTAGTCCAGGACGTATTAGTGGAAGTGAGCCAGGAAAAAATGCTCGATTGCGACCAGCTCGTGCTCAGAGATCTCGAGTCGGGCCAGATTCTCGACTTGGGCTCGCCAATTGGCCAGCTAGGCGAGGCTCCAAGCCTTGAGCTTCTGCACAAACGACTGGTCGAATCCACGAGCCCGGCTTCCAGGGCTCGGCACTCTATGCAGATGCCTCGAAACGGCAGCAGTCTGTTGCCAACTCTTATTTCTTCGCGCCCCAATGGAACCAATGGCTTGCGGGGCCCCACCCAGCTGCTGGGTTACTCGAAGTACCAAATCTGGCGCCGGCAGCAGGTTAGTTTTATGGGACGACTTGAGCGGGAGCTGGTGATTGATGGCGACTATATTCACATCATGCCGAGCACTGAGAGGTCAATTGTCGACACGCCCAAGACTACATCGTTCAATGTGAAGCAGATCATCCGGGTCAAGCAGTCGTCGAAGGTGCCTACGAATTTCAAAATTATTGTCATGAAAGCCAATGGCCCGAAACAGTACGATCTGGAGGGCGCCCTTCCGGCCGAAGTTGTTGAAATTGTGAACCACATCCAGACCTTGATGAAAGACCGGCGGGACACCAAGGGCAGCCAAGCTTCGTGATGGGCAATTAACTTATTTATAAATTACACTTTCAAGCAAGTTTTTTTTTCCTTCCTTCTATTTTCCGATAAATTGTGCTGATGGTCTTTGCTCTACTTCTCGGCATCAGCCTGTACTATACCATCTTAGATTATATTATTACGAGACTTATTAATGTATTTTTCAACCCAAGACTGGGCTCCCTTGCAACCCAAATGAAAGGCTCAGTCCGCATTCGCCTGGCGCGATTTGGCCGTAAACACCAGCCAGTCTACAATATCGTTGTGGCACAGGCTAAGAAAGCCCCTCACAAACTGCCGATCGAGGTCATCGGTATGTACAACCCCATAGCCACGCCTCTTTCGCCCAAAGAAATTGCACAGGGCAAAATGCCCATCAAAGACGTCCGCATCGACTTTTTGCGCTCTAAATACTGGATCGGTGTGGGAGCACAGCCCACAGATGCTGTTGCACGGCTTTTCAAAAAGGCAGGCATTCTGCCGCCAACATGGCCGGGTCCTGGCCGCTCGAAGACTGACGAACGGCCAGTGGTTCGCGGCGTTGTTGAGGCTGAAGAAGAAGCCATTCCTCCTGTTCGTTGAAAACTGTGTTTTTTTTTGTTCCGTTTTCGTGTTTACAAAATATTTTGCCCGATAAATTGCTTTGCCCAGTAAATGTGTCCCCGCGACTGTGCAAATCGCTGGATCAAAATATGCAACGCATCCAGTTTCGGCTTCCACGGACACAGCTTGTGGATTAGCACCAAATTTCAGCAAACAGAGAGAATCGCCAGACCAAAGGAACGCCTGCCAGACTTTAATCAAACCGCCAACGAACGTGATTTATATATGTACATACGATAATTCGTTTACCTTGTTCAACATCTCTCAAACACTTTGTAGAGCCCTTTGAGACTGGCAATCTCGACAAAAGCGGACTGTAGCGATTTCGATCCGCACAGATACGTCTTTGAAGCCTCTAAGATCGCCGAGACCTCCTCAGAGTTGCTGCGTAGCGGCACGTACAGAGCGGCCAGCGCCCGTATAATACCCTCCAGTGCGGGTCTTTCCTCCATGTACTCAATTTTTGCTAGCTTTCGTACGAGTTCCGGGATCCGTTCGGCTGAAGGAACGTAGCCTGGCAACAGAAGCGGCAGCTGGACAAGAAACCAGTCGTTTTCTTTCTCTACTACTTTGATGGCAAAATAATCTTCCAGTAGTTCGCGGCGCGCATATATGAGCTCTGCGTCCGCATTTGTTGAGTCTGGAGCATCCAATGCTAGAATCTCACGCAGATTGAGCCCGTCGCCGAGGTGAATGGTGCCGAAGTTGGGAAAGATTTTGAGGGCCAGTTGGTAGAAAAATTCAAAGCTGACAGCGTGATAATCAACCAGGTAGAGTCTTGTTCGCCACTGAATTGCTGCAAGATGCTTTTCTGCATCGACAACCCCAACAAAATAGTGCTCGGCAATCAGCTGGGTGATGAGTGTGTTTTCGACCTGCTCCACCGCGTGTCTCAGCTCAGAGATCGATTTGAGGCGAAGATCGCGCGGCTCTATAGCTTTTATGTCACGGCCTATGTTTTCAGCCTTGTCATTTATTTTCGAGCCATTGTTAGAATTGGCGTCCGAGCCGTGCGCATCGGCTTGTCGGCCAAAACTCGAGGGAAGAAGAGTGTCCGGATTTTCGGTTGTTTGAACACTTGAATCGTTACTTTGCAACTGCGATTGTAGTTGTGGTTGCAATTGGGAGTCTTGAGCTCGTTTTGTGCTATGTGCGAAAGACTTGATGCTCGGCTGGTTATAATCTGTTCGGACCATTGAGTGTTCGTAGCGTTTGATCGTAGGCATGGGGACTGTGGGCTCCACTACCATTTCTCTGCTGAGAGTCGCACGATCACTGAGATGTGTTTGCAGCTTGAAGTCACGCGACTTATTTTTTTTTTCGAGAAGCTCGGTCAAATGAGCTTTGACTACCTCGATGATCGCATCTTCCTCGAGCACCTTGACCTCGAGCTTTGAAGGGTGGATGTTGACGTCGATCATCGAGCCCAAAATTTTGAAATGCAGAAATACAAATCCATTGGTTCCCTTGGGCAGAAAGCTCGAGTACATCTGTCTCAGAGCCCGCTTCAGAGGCTCCCAGTTGACGAGCCGATTATTGATGAAGACAACCTCGCCCAGTTTCTTGTTGGAGGCGTAGTCGACAGAAGTAACATACCCGTGGGCCGCCTGCAGGCCAATTGCATCATTTGCCGGTAGTTTCACTTCAATGAGTGCGTCAGCGACCGGCGATTTGTAAATCTGTCTGATCCGGTCGACCGTAGTCTTACCGTTTATTGTCATGAAATTGCCCGCTTTCATGCGCTGCAGCACAAAACAACACTCAGAATTGTTGATTGCGTAGGCCTGTACGCACTCGACAATTCTCTTGAACTCTTCGTTCTCTTTGTGGGTGGTACGGAGCGCCCGCATGCGGTTAGCTGCATTGAAAAATAAATCCTCGACCCGGATGACCGTGCCTTGATTGCCCGAATTGGGCTTGGCCGAACGCAGCTCACCCGCTTCATAAACGGCTCGAGTGGCCTGCGGGGCGTCGGCCGTTTTGGTAATTACAGAGACGTGCGAGACCTGCGAAATGGACGCCAGGGCCTCGCCCCGGAATCCCAGCGTCTCAATTGTGTCCAGATCAGCAATGTTTTTCATTTTGGATGTAGCGTGCCGCTCGCAGAGTAAAGATAGATCGTCGAAATCTATACCTTTGCCATCATCGGTTATTTGCAGGAGCTCAAACCCGCCGGCGTCGACTTTGATCTCGATGAGAGAGGCGCCTGCGTCGAGGCTATTTTCCATGAGCTCTTTGAGAGCATTGTTCGGGGCCACAATGACTTCTGCAGCGGCGACTTTTTTGATCACTTCTTCGGGTAGCCGCCGGATCATCAGTTATAAAACTAAATTGTGTTGTGTTGTGGATGTTGCCACTACCAAAGACAGATGTGAAGGGCCATTTAATTAGCGACGCGTCAGCTAGGCTGGTGGGAGCAGGCACAGGGCTGGAAGTCCAGCAGTAAAACGAAAGTAGCCAGTGGGCGCGCGATCTCTCTCGATTCATTATTTTGGCTTTGTCTACGTTTTGTCTGATAATTCTGGCGTCGTGAAAAATACGCACCTTTTACGTCTATTATACTACTTGCACGGCTTTGGGATTTACAGGGATCGTCATCGAGCCTGGAGCTTTGGAATTATCGATCAAATCAGAAAACCCGATCACAAATTTAATCTCAGATTCAATCATACACCTCATTCGATCATGAACTCCTCGGCCGGAGCACCCACGGCCGGAGCAGGCGCGCCAGGCAGAGCATTCACGGGCTCCTGTACAGCCGGCTCCTGGTTGACGGCAGCCGAAGGAGCAGCATCGTCGGCCATGTAAGCGTCCAGCTCCGCGTCCAGCTCTTCCTGGCTCTTGGCGACGCGGGCAGGCGCACGCTTGGACTCGCCGCGCTTCTTCTGGCCTTTGGCGTTAGGCTTCGTCTTCGAGCCCTGGCCCGAGTCGGACCCCGCAACGCCCAGCCGCGAGCGCAGAGAGTTTCCGGTCACGCCCAAATCCCCAATCCGCTCGACCTGGCTTACGCGAATCGTGCGGCCCACAGCTTTGCGGCCGTCAAACCGACCCGCTGCCGTGGCGGCGTCGTCTTCATACCGATACAGCACCCAGGCGCGGCCGTTGCGTTTGCCCGGGGCGTCTTCGTCGAGATGCACGTTCTGCACAGGTCCGGTTTCGCGAAAAAGATCGCGTAGGTCGTCCTCGCTGATCGAGTTATGAAGGTTTTTGATGAGCACGCAGGGCTGGCTTCTGCGGCCAGATCCACGGCCTGCAGCTGCCGACACAGGACCAGACCCGCGGCCTCTGCCCCGAGAGCGGCTGTTTTTGCCAGAGCCTCGGTTTCGGGACGCGGAACCAGCCTTGGAGCCCGTGGCCTGGCGTTTCTCGGCCTGAGCGCTCTTGATGATGTCGTCGAGAGACTGATCCATGATGACAAAGAGCTCCGGGCGGCTGGGTCCGTTTTGGTGGGTTTGTCTTAGTGGGTCTGTGGGGCCTGTCTTAGTGGGGCTTTTTTCAAGGGTTCTTTCTACGGATTTAAACTTAAAATTTATTATGGCAAGAGTTCAACGTTGGTCACGGAAGGCTGAAAAAGCAGATTTAAAATTGAATCGAGAGCAAATAGATGATAGAATTCATTTCGACAGCAGTCAAAGTGCCGTGTGGATTCGAACGGGCTTTGAAAATATAAACAGTTTTAGATGAGAAAACAACTTAATTCTGGCAACTTTTGTAGACTTCCAAATAAACTGCCGGAAACTCACGACTTCAATCTCCCACGGCACCGTGCCTTCCACACCGAGTGCTTGCTCCTGCCACAATTCAATAGAAGATAGGATTCCAGCAGGCTTTGAAAACGTAAACAGTTCTTGGACAAGAAAGCAATTTAATTCCAGCATATATTTTAGAGCTCCAAATTAACTGTCAAAAACCCACGAGTTCAATCTCTCATGGCACCCGTGCCTTCCACACCGAGTGCTTGTTCCTGCTGGAGTTCAATAGAAAAAAACTGCCTCTACAAACAATGCAAAGGCATCTAGTGCTGTTTGTTCAATTTGGCAGTCTCGCGAGCCTTCTGATGGGCTCGGATCTCATCAACAACTAGCTTGTCGACATCACCAAGAATGTGCCGGCGGAAACCCAGGGCGTGCATGAACTCAATGACAGCAAAAAACGGCGCGAGAATAAGCGCCTGGCGAAGGTTGTCTCTCAAAGCAGGGGCACGGTGCTCAAATACGCCGTGGCCGATGAACTGCAGGATCCACGCCATCACATGAATGCCCCACGCGATGTTGCGGCCCTCTTTGCCCCAGGGCTCACGAACCTCTGAAAATTTGATCGCAGCAAACATCAGAAGACCGGCCACAGGGACGCCGTACACAGCGTCCAGCGAGATGTAGAACAGGCCGTAGTAGATGGCCAGCGGCAGGGTGAGATTGAGGTACGGTCTGAGCTCCGGCGCAATACTTAGTTTATTCTCGAGCGCAGCAGGCAGCCGCACACCGGTCTGAAGGTACAGAATCGAAAGCAGAATGAGCGGAATGCACACCACGTGGATCGAGACGTTGACTGTGTTGTAATGGTATTTGCGGTAGAACGCGAGCTCTTGAGTTAATCGAGACATGGCAGAGCGCGATATGTTGTGCGAGAAAAAAGGATCGTTTTTTTTTAGCGAGGCGACAAGCTGGTGTCAGAAATGGCCGATCGGATAATAACAGATTCCTGGTATCTGTGGAGCCGCCTTGAATTTTGCGGGGTACGTCAAGGTGTGAGCTGGGAGGGAAGAGCCCGAAAAGTCCTGTCTGACATGTGCTCCGCCCAGCCCCTCCTCCCGCACAGACCAGCCGATACGATCAGCTAATCGTTTCGAGTGTTTGCTTGCCGAGGTTTTTCGCAACGTTAGGTTACTAAATAATTGCCCCACACACCATCCTCTGAATTGAAATAACTCCCAGGTCCCCTTATCAAGGTACTGCCCAGCACCTCGGCCACAAAACTCGATTCGCCTTGTTCAACGCTAAGACTTGAACTCTATATCTATTCTGCATTCTACAACCATCTTCTAATTTTCCTATGCCTAACACCCTTGGAAACGACTGGCTCAAGAGCAGCCCCTGGAAGCCCGATATCTTTAAGGGCAAAGTTGTTTTCGTGACTGGCGGCGCTGGCAGCATTTGCCGCGTCCAGACCGAGGCTCTTGTTTTGCTTGGCGCAGATGCCTGTATTATTGGTCGCAATCCCCAGAAAACCCAGTCTGCTGCCGAGGAAATTGCCACGCTTCGCAAGGGCGCCAAAGTCATTGGCATTGGCAACGCTGACGTGCGTGATATCCAGAATTTGAAAAAGTGTGTGGACGAGACGGTTGCAAAGCTTGGTCGCATTGATTTTGCGATTGCTGGCGCGGCTGGCAACTTTGTGTCTCCGGTCACTGGTCTCTCCTCCCGTGCGTTCAAAACTGTGTGTGATATCGATCTTGTTGGCTCGTTCAACACCGCTAAGGTGGTCTTCAACGAGTTGGCCAAAACAAAGGGTCATCTTCTTTTTGTTACAGCAACGCTGCACTACAAGGGTCTCGCAATGCAGGCTCACGCTTCGTCTGCCAAGGCAGGTGTCGATCAGCTCATGCGCACGCTCAGCCTTGAATGGGGCCCGCTCGGCATCCAGTCGAACTCGATTGCTCCTGGTGCAATTGCCGGCACCGAAGGCATTGACCGTCTGCTTCCTGAGGACCTGAGAGAGCGTGCCAGGGAGCTGATCCCTCTCCAGCGTATGGGAACCACATCTGAAATCGCCGATGGCACCGTTTTCCTATTCTCTAATGCCGCAAGTTACATCAATGGCACGGCTCTGGTGGTGGACGCTGGTGCTTGGCAGTTATCTTCGTCGGATCTCGATTACTACCCAGCCCTTTTCACGCAGGAATCTGAAAACAAGCTTTAGGACTATCACCGATAGCGCGATGAATGAGATTGGATTTGATTTGCTATAGCATTAAATTTTTTAAAAGAATTCTTTCCACACTGCCTTCGCAGTGATTCGTACCATAGTGAAGCTGAGACGTTCTTTGGTACAACTCACCCACGGAGGTGGTTGTTTCAGTAGTTGAGCAGGACGGCTTCACAATCTAATTGCAATTGGGATATTTATTCAATTTCGTACACTCAAAATGAGACCTCGACTAGACACTTATTCGAGACCTGGCTCAGAGATCGAATGCGGGTGGTCAGCACGAAACGCGGCGCTACTATAGACACGCCCGGCTTTATCATCAGACTGTCTCATTTCAATCGATCTGATACAATGAACTAATGGCATTAACTTTTTCAGAGAATAGTCTTACCCTCTCTGGCACCGCATACTATGTATACAACTGTATCGGCCGGTCAGTGAAGAATTTATTAGTACTTTCGCAAATGACTTGCTCAGACTCGGTTACCTATCTGCACAATCTGCCAAATCTGCCCAATCTGCACAAATGTACAAATCTTAAGCTGCCTCGATGACAATGGCAGAGGCACCGCCACCACCGTTGCAGATCGCAGCCACACCCAGCTTGCCCTGCTCCTGGCGGAGGACGCTGGTCAAAGTCGTCACAATGCGGGCACCGGAACAGCCCAGAGGGTGGCCGATGGCAACCGCGCCACCGTACACGTTGACCTTGGCGGGATCAATCTCGAGGATCTTGGTGTTGGCAATACCGACAACCGAGAAGGCCTCGTTGAACTCGAAGAAATCGACGTCGCTGACCTGCAGACCGGCAATTTTCAGAGCCTTTTTAGTGGCGAGAGCCGGGGTGGTCGTGAACTTGACCGGCTCCTGCTCGGCATCGGCAAAAGAAACGATCTTGGCCAGCGGCTTGATGTTGAGCTCCTTCAGTTTTTTCTCAGAAACGAGCACAACGGCAGCACCTCCATCGTTGATCGGCGATGCATTAGGAGCTGTCACCGTGCCGTCCTTCTTGAACACGGTACGCGCAGAACGCAGACGCGCCTCGTCCAAACGCGACTGCTCCTCGTCCTCAGAGATAGTCTTGCCGGGCTTGCCGCGCGCGCCGGGCAGCTCAATCGGAGCGATCTCCGCAAACTTGCCGGCCTGGGTGGCGGCCTGCGCCTTCTTGTACGTGGCAATCGCGTACTCGTCCTGCTCCTCGCGCGAAATGCTGTAGTCAGCCGCCGTGGACTCAGCAGCGTTACCCATGGGCTCCGACGAGAAGCCGTCCTGCAAACCGTCGCGGTTCAGGCCGTCCACGGCCGTGAACTCGCCGTACTTCCAGCCCTGGCGCGAATTAGGTAGGTAGTGCGGCACGTTCGACATGGACTCTGCGCCAGCAGCCACAACCACCTCAGCTCCGCCAGTCATGATTGTCTGGGCGCCGAGCATGATCGCTTTGAGACTCGAAGCACACACCTTGTTGACGGTGGTGGCAATCGTGTCCTGGCTCAGGCCGGCCTTCAAAGCAACCTGGCGAGCGGGGCCCTGGCCAACGTTGGCCTGGATGACGTTGCCGAAGAAAAGCTCATCGACATCGTTGGACGACAGCTCGGGCACACGCTCGAGGGCGTGTTTGACGGCGTGAGCACCCAGATCGGTGGCACTGAGAGACGAGAGCGAGCCCAGAAGACTACCAATAGGCGTGCGGGCTGCAGAAACAATGTAAACGTTAGAGTTCGACATTATCGGTTTGTGCCTGGAAGTTGTGGATAGAAAGGAGAGTTGGTTCTAGTGCTTGACTAAATACGTGATGGGAATTTCATATCGAGTTGAGGATGGGGCTTTCCATGCATATAAGGGTAAGGTCCATGAGACTCAACCAGAAGGTTTTGGGGGCGACGACAAGCCAGGCGTTGGCAATACCGCGTGTAAATTACCTTCAAATAGAATTTTAGCGAATTTTAGTGAACACTTCCTTTTCTCATGAGCTCGAGCACCAAGTTTATTCCAGAATTCCACCACGGTTTCCTTGGCGTGCCTGCAGGCCACTTAAGGTTTCAATTTGCCGAGCGAATTAGTGCGTCATTGATTTTTTCCGTAAATTAGCATGCTTATTCCCATCTAGAAATCATTGCTACTCTTCTCTGTCTCCATGAGGAACTAATTCTGAAGTTCTTCTCCGAAACCACAGCATAATTTCAAATCCAGACACGGGTATTGTGAGCACTCACAAACCCGGTTCCTATTACATAAGAGTTTCACGACGTGCCCATCTCTTCCTCCCACTATCCAAACTGAATAACCCGATCAAAATTTCAGGTGAAGTATCGCACATCCCAGTTTCGAAATTTCATTAGGTAACTATGTCGACCATCGAGCAGGAGTTTCTCCTGAGGCTATTGGCTGAAGGGAAGCGGGTTTCGGGCCGCAAACTCGACCAAATGCGCAAACTCGACCTCAAATTTGGCGAAGATTATGGAAACGTCCAGGTCGAGTTCGGAAATACCCGCCTTCTGGTCCAGGTCAGCGCTGAAGTAACGAGACCTAGAGACGATAGGCCATTCGAGGGACTTCTTCTTATTACCACAGAAATCAGCTCGATGGCCAGTCTCAAATTCGAGAATGGCAAGGCTGATATCGAAGAAGTGACTGTAAGCAGGCTCATAGAAAAAGCGATTCGCCGATCGAACGCGATCGATCTCGAGGCCCTCTGCATCACTGCGGGCAAGGCTTGCTGGCGTATTCGTGTCGATGTTCACTACCTCAACTACGATGCCGGTCTGGTGGATTGTAGCACAGCCGCGGTGATGGCTGGCTTGCTGCACTTCCGCTTACCAGACACCTCGATTGATGGCACCGAAGTTATTGTTCACGATATAGACGAGCGCCCACCGGTGCCTCTTTCTATTTTGCATGTGCCTATTTGCGTGAGCTGGGCGTTATTTAAAGATAACATTCTTGTTGTGGACGCAGACGCCGCCGAGCAGGAGCTTCAGGAAGGTGTGCTCACCATTACCATCAATAAAGATCGCGATATCTGCCAGGTGACGAAGGCGGGCCGAGGGCTTTCCATGGAGAAATTTGGCGAATGCTGCAACTATGCGCTCCAGGTAGCTACAAACTACACAGACATGATTCATCGGCTACTGAAGGCAGACTTTGAGCGGAAGAACAAGGGTAATCGCGGCTTTCTGCCGGCAGAAGCTGACGTTTGAGTCTTCTAAAACTATGAATCGAATGCGAACAATGGTTTGATTCCACAAACTATCACCACTTTCACCGTCGATAAGAACATATACGCTCCCCGAACGTAAAATTCGCTCGATTAACTAAATTATTCATAATCGCACTACTCACTAAAAAAACCACATTTGCTCCCATACATCATCATAATCACACACACTACGTCATAATGTCTTCGAAGCAGTTTGCTGTGCCCTCTGATCAGGACCTTGTTCAAAAAAGCCTTGAAGGCTTTGTGCTGGCCAATGACCACCTAGTTCTGGTACCCAAAAATGTGGTCGTTCACAAAAAAATTTTGAAGAGTGACGATCCCGGCAAAGTTACAATTGTTTCGGGAGGAGGCTCGGGCCACGAACCCACCCACAGTGGTTTCATTGGCGACGGACTGTTAGATGCCGTAGCTGTAGGCCAGATATTTGCGTCTCCCTCCTCTAAACAGATTGGCCAGGCACTGCAAGCAGTCAAATCGTCGAAGGGATCGCTCGCAATTGTCAAAAATTACACCGGAGACGTTCTCCACTTCGGGCTTGCTTTGGAAAAGGCCAAAGTTAGTGGCGATTTAAAAATGCTTGTGGTTGGTGACGACGTTTCTGTAGGTAAAACCCAAGGCTCAATTGTGGGGCGCCGAGGCTTAGCAGGTGTTGCTTTGGTACATAAAGCGGCCGGAGCTGCTGCTGCCAAAGGTTTGGACCTAGAAACCGTTTACAAGCATGCTAAAGCTGTCGCTGATAACATTGCCACTGTCGCTGTTTCTTTAGATCACTCGAATGTGCCTGGAACTTCTTTCGAGAGCAATCTGGGCGCAGACGAGTTTGAACTGGGCCTTGGAATCCACAACGAGCCAGGCGTGTTCCGTAACTCGCCTTTGCCCACAATTGAGAAGGCTGTCGACATGATGCTGGAGAAAATACTGGACATGAGTGACAAGGAGCGTGCCTTTGTTCAGTTTAATAAGTGCGATCGGATTGTGGTCCTCGTCAACAATTTGGGTGGGCTATCGCCGTTTGAGATCTCGTATGCGCTCAGCCACACCGTCAAAAAGTTGGGCGACTTTGAGGTAGTTCGAGTTGTGCATGGTACTTTGACGACTGCTTTCAATGGCCCTGGATTCTCTGTTACCCTTTTGAATCTTAGCAATGCTCCTGACACTCCGATTCTTGAGCTTCTGGAGCACCCGACCAATGCTCCTGGCTGGATTAAGCTCACCAAGCCCAATTTCGAAGGCATTGAGGCGTCCGATAACGAGATTTTTAGCTCAAGCGTGGAACCCGAAGCTCAAGGTTTGACTGGGGTGAAAGTTTCCAAATCGCAGCGTGATCAGATTGTCAAAGGTTTGGAGAACGTGATCAAAGCCGAGCCGGAGATCACACATTACGACACAATCGCTGGCGATGGCGACTGCGGAACCACATTGAAGGCTGGTGCGAAACGTACCTTGAAAGTTCTGGAGTCTTTTGGCTCCGAAACTGAGCTATCTGCCAGCAAATTGGTGCTGAAGATCGCTGAAGCGGTCGAAGATGCTATGGGAGGTACTTCAGGGGCGCTCTATTCCATTTACCTCACGTCCTTGGGCAACAATCTTCAGCATTCAGACTCAAGCTTTGCTTCTGCGGCCAAACTATCGCTGGAATCGCTCTATACCTACACCAAAGCGCGGGTAGGCGATCGCACACTGATCGATGCATTGGCTCCGTTTGTGTCTGATCTCGACGAAGGTGTGTCTAAGGCCCTAGAGTCAGCCGCAAAGGGTGTTGAAAACACAAAATCTTTGGCTGCTAAAGCTGGCAGAGCGGCGTACGTTGAGCAGGAGGGTCTGGCCAAGGAACACGTGCCTGATCCCGGTGCGTTTGGTTTGCTGAAACTTCTTGAGGGGATATTTAATTAGCATGGACTGAGGCAAGTTGCTCCTCACAGCTGAGCTCATTTTTTCCTCTTTTATCGGCAATAGAATAAAAGTAAATATCCTACCACTGCCGCGAATAACGGTACCACATACAACTGAGGCCAGGACTTAAAGCTCACGTTACTATCGATCGCGTACTATCAGATACAAACTAAATTTATAGATGAAAAAACGCTGTAGCTACAACTTTATTTCAGTTGATTTGATCTAATTCTCTGTCTCTATTACACTCCTCCATCTTTTCCTGAGACTTGGCATACCATTAACGACGATGCTGGTCATTTGGATCATCAGGTACTGATGGATTGGGTCTTTATCTTCTAATGTGAAAAAAGATTTATGTAGCGTACAATGAAGCGTCTTATTTTACTACTTATCCTTTCTCACAAACGTTTCGTCGTGCGATATGTACTCTGATACCTTACAAGCCTCGCATAGAATGGCCAATGGAGGCAAACCTGCTACTCCTGTTTCTACAATTGATTGTACTTCTAAAAAATCCACAAAGGCCCTGTATTGTGTGCAAGTCCATTGATAGACTTGCAAGCTTTGTATCTTGTCTAAATCTCAAAGTATTGATGAATTCGACTAGACCAACACGGGAAAAAAATTTGGAAGGATTCGTCACGTGATCTGGAATTTTGGAAATGTCGTATTTTATTATTGCAATGGATTCCACAAGCTGAGTAGATTTTAATATAAACTTTTGAAAGGCGCTAGTACTCAGGAAGGCTTAAAAACGGACTGGTCTCCATATCCTCAAATCAAAAGTGGGAACTGTCGTAGACCCTGTAAATTCAGACAACAGAACTCTTCCGTTTTTGTCGATGTCGGGCGCGGCGCGAGGTTTATGCGCGCTCAGGGTCTACACCATTCCCACACAATTTTGTTAATTAAATAGACGGCTCAATAACTTCACCTTATAGGGCTCCAGAGGAGTCTAGAATTTGATATTATACTCTAATTAAGCTGTAAACTTCATTGCAACAATAAAATAGGCTGTTTCCAATTTTCGGATCACGTGACCAAATCCTTCACCCAAATTTTCCCGTCTTCAACTCCTGGATCCGACTGCAAAATGCGCCATTACTAGTTCATTTGATATGGAAACTGCACTTAATTCGACCACTCGAGATAGAACAAGCTCATGCGACTCATACTTATTTTTTAACCCAAAATTTGACCCTATCATACCAATTAGTCCAATCATAAGCTTCGTGCCCTTGCGATCTCATCGAATACCTTTCACTTCTCGTGAACAGTGGTCGGAGATTGCGCAATTAAATTCTTATTTCAAAATTTGATTGTAATTATAAAGCCACGTACTGTGCGAAACTCAATTGATAGACTTGTAAGCACTGTATCTGGTCCAAATCTCAAATAATCGATGGATTCGACTAGACAAACACGGGAAAAAATATTGGAAGGATTTGTCACGTGATCTGGAATTTTGGAAATGTCGTATTTTATTATTGCAATGGA